>CM077152.1:48168705-48233378 GCA_039583875.1 Platanthera guangdongensis
TATATACATAAATTATATTTATAATTAATAAAAACTAAAGCTACATAAACTTCAAAATCCTTGGGGGGGGGGGGGGCCCTTGCCCCCCTCTGGATCCGCCACTGGGAGAGAGAGATGAGAGAGGGGAGAGACAGCGGTATAAGTGCATAGCGTGAGAGATAGAGAGAGAGAAAAGAGAAAAGAGATATAGAAAGAGATAGGATAGAGGGCGGCGGAAAAGGTGCCAGACTAGAGTAAATTTAGAAATATAAATTGGAGAGAGAGAAAGAGAGGGAGAGAGAGAAAGAAAGAGAGAGTAAAGAAATTGATAGTTTTGAATTAAAACCGTATATTCTTTTTACAAATAAAATTATAATCTTGATTTATTTTTTTTTACGGTCTTTTTGAGTGCTCATATGTATATGTTGCAGGCACAACCCGCCTTGATGCTGGCGTAACCCGCAGCGTCATCGGCCTAGCACGTTGGGGTCTGGCGAAGCCCGTCGTCGCTGGCCGGTACTGTCGCGCTTGGCCATAGGGGCGGAGCCCCGTGTCGGGCACTCGGTCGGACCGGTCGAAATATATCAAGCTTTTAAAAACCGGACCGGATCGGCCGGTCGGACCTATCGGAATGCGGACCGGGAAACCCGCCGGTCCGGTCCGGATAAGCAAACCGCACCCTCCAAGGACCGCTCAAGAACCGCGGAACCGGGCGGGCGGACCGGTGGGCCGGGAACCGGGCGCAGTTTCACACAACCGGGCCTTTGACCCGCCCGCTATCAAATATCAGAAAAAAAGTAGGCGGGGGATTTCGAACCCCCCACCATTACGAGATTAGTTCAATAGCGAACCACCTAGCCATTTGGTTCGTTTGCTTTGATGTTGTAATATATTCTATACATATTAATATTAACGTATGCAATATACATATCTATATAAATATTAATTACATATTTTATTATATATTATTATATTAACATATTAAATTATCTTTAAAAATTAAAATTTTATATTTTTCAATATATGCATACATGATACATCTATCCTTCAAATAAAATTTACGTTCTGTTTGGCACGGCGGTGGCGGTCATCAACGTGGTGGTTATGAACCGTCGTTCTTGAACGTCCGACCTTATATAAGAAATTTCATACATTTTTATGTTCGATCTTGAACCTAAAATTTATAGGTAAATATCTAAGATAATGTTAATTATTTTTATTTGCTAATATATATATATATATATGTAACGGTTCGACCCCGGTTGAACCGGTTCAACCTTGAACCTTTCCCTCCGCTGGTTCGATGTTCGGTCCGATTTTCAAAACCTTGATATATATATATATATATATATATATATATATATATATATATATATATATATATATATATATATATATATATATATATATACGAGTGACAGACACGGGCCTCCGACCAGATGGCCACGCGCCACAATACCCGCCTCGCGACGGCGGGTTTCGCCCGCACCGGGCAGGCTGCGCCCGCACCGGGGGGCTGCGCCCGCCCCCTGCTGAAGCCCGCCTCCCGGCGCTTTTCGGCCGCAATGAGGAGGGCCCCTTCGGCGGACGGACGGGCGTACTTAGACGGGATTTAATCCTGGCCTAAACAGGCGGGATTAATCCCGCCTACGACTGTTTAGGCGGGATTAATCCTGCCTGTTTAGGCGGAATAATAAATCCCGTCTGGGATTAATCTGTGCTTTAATCCCAGGCAGGATTAGTCTTACACTACTAGTAAATTTCTTTTTTTCGGGTTGATATTGTCTCCACCGTTTTCAGCATTTGAAATCGATCAGCTGGGATGGCGGGCTGTGTTTATATTGTGTTTGAAATCAGTTGGACTGGCTTTCTAGAGTGGGCCTGATTAGATTTGCGCATAGCTAATTTATGTGGTGGGATGGGCAGACTTTGTTTGTCAAAAATATTTGTGTATTTTTTTCAAAGTTAAAAGGATAAAATAGTAATTTCACATTATAAGGTAGGAGTCCTACTAAATTTCTAGGTTTCAGACACCCTATTATCCTATGTTTAGAAGCCCTATGAAAATGTAAATGAATGGTCATGATTCATCGATTTGATCGAATGGTTGAGATCTTGTGATCTAACTAGATCAACGGGTTGGGATTGTTTGATGTAATTTATGCAGCCGCGGGTCAAAACAGGATTTTGGAACTGGAGGGGGAGAGGCGGGGGTTGAAACAGAGCGGATCGGGGTCATTTCCTCCTTGATGTGGGTGCAAACGGAGCAAACGCCACCGACACCCGTTTTTTTACCCGTCGTCCGACGACGTTTGCTCCAAACGGAGGCGGTGAAACCAAACAAAACGAAGCCTAAGTGGTTGGACATTTGGTTGGTTAATTTGAGATCTTTGTGGTTCGGCTTGTTGCCTCGTGATTGATTGGATAGTGGCTGGATTAAGCTAACTAATTTTCCATAATTTAGTACTTGATATAATTAGGGGAAATTAAATTTGGCTAGCTAGACATGTGGCTCAGGAAATTGATTATTATAATAGAATATTTAATAGATTATATTAGAAAATATATTAAAAATAAGTATGGTGTAAGGTAAATAAGACATTCATGACAGAGCTGAAAAACAAATGATAAATTTGAGGTAACTGAAAGTATTTAACATGTAATACAGTTTTATGTTATGTAAAATGCACAAAATTAATATTCGTAAAGTATGAAGCTCTTACATTGGACCAGACCACCCCTGTTTGGCAATGACGCCGCCGCCTCAGATTGATGTTGGGTTGCCATCTACATGTGTTTGAAATGAAGTAAGTATCCAAATTAGAGAAATATTAGATCAAAATTAGGTCTAAATTAGATCAAAATTAGCTTTTGGTGTAAAACAAAAAAATATTTATCAAAACTGATTAAACATTTCAAAGACTTGAGAAAAACAGACAATACATTTCAAAACAATTAATCTTCAATTTTTGCCAAAAACTTCACAATACGATGAGAATTTTACAAACCATCAAAAAGGACAATAATATAATGATAGTAAGATAGTTTGACATTCAATTTGTATTACAGCCGCATTGGAAGTCATTTCACAATCAACACCGATCATGGTTGTCTATTCTGCATAAAAAAAGATTTAATTTAGCAGTTGATTGGAGTAGTTGTAATGTTGTGAAAATAATGAGCAAACGACCTACCTTGGAAATACGTTGTATGTTGTTGTCTAAGTTGTGCAAATATTTCTTTGTAAACAACGTTCATTGTGTAAATACCTTCATGACCAGCTACCCTGCCATTCTTTATCAGAATTTTTATTTTTCACTGGACATATCTCGCGATAAAGCTACGTACGTACAACTGGCCATGACTGAACACATTATTTGGCAGATATATTCCAATATTTTTGATTGTTTGGCCTTCAGATTTATTAATCGTTAGTGTGAAACTTAGCCTCAATGGAAACTGTTTGCACATTAATTGAAATGACAGTCTAATATTTTCAGCTGTCTTCAATGATATCCTTGGCAAGAAGACCAAGTTTCCTTGAAAGAGTCCTGTTAAAATCTCCGCTTTTATTACATTTTTTGCAAACCGGCGACAAATAAGTCTTGTTTCATTACATAGACCTATCTTTGGGTCAATATTTCTGATTAATATGATAGGAGCTCCGATTTTTAACTTTTGCTTATGAGGCGTTAAGTTATCTGGTGTCAATGAACTTAGAAATTCAGGTTGATACAAACCTCTCATATCATCAACGACAGAATCATGAGAGTAATATATAACTTCTTCGCCTGGGAATTGCAGAAGAGTGGTGTTGTTCAACATATTCACATGCTCATTTAGCGGTGTTAATAATGCTCTGTCTCGAATATAATTTTTTTCACCAACGTGCAACCCTAAATTTGGAATGTAACATCTATTAAATCATTAATAAATTTCTCACATTCCCATGACATTCTCATTGGATCGGGGATCCTAATCATATCATCTTGTATGGTCATCTCCAATCCATTTCCAACTCGGAGGAGATATTCAGAAGTTGTTATCATTTTTAACTTGCATATTTTCCATTAGAGTTAATATATTGACATAACTCCATAAATGTGATTGAACGATGTTTGTATTAATTATATGTGCTCTTATTTCATTGATAACAACTGATAGCACCTGACGAAAATCTCCTCCCATTATTATAATTTTCCTCTGAATGGCTTGTCTACATCAGTAACATCACGAAACGAACGATCAACTGTCTTGAACGTCATTCTATCAGTCATGGGTGCTTCATCCCAAATTATGGTCTTTGATTGTCTGATTACTTCTGCGAAATCTGACTGTTTTTCAAAAGAGCAAAATAATTTGTAATCCAATTTAATGGGTATTTGTAATTTTGAATGTGCAGTCCGACCTCCCGGTAAAAGGGTAACAGCAATACTAGAAGTAGCTATAACTATAATGATGCATCTTATTTTTTTCTAAAAGTGACAAGAATTGCACGATACAGATATGTTTTTCCAGTTCCACCAGGTCCATCAACAAAAAAACACTCGTGTTTTGTTCTGTATTGCCTCGCTGATCACATTGTAAGAATATAATTGACCTTCATTGAGCAACGTAACTACGTAAGATCATCACGTGTAATAGGTATTGATAATTCATCTTCTATAAGACCAGATAGATTATTGAAATCATTAAATGATTCATTGATGGGCGGTAAATCGAACTCTTTAATATAGCGTTTATGTTGCTTCAGGATATCATTGAGGCTATGAAGTAGTTTATTCATAATGTAGAACTCGTTTGTCGTGCTAGAACTTGGGTAATCTTCGATCATGCTTGCATAATTTTCATCATAAATACTTCTGACATTGGTTGGTTCACAAAAGATCAATATAGTAGTGAACAGTCTTCTCAACGCGGATGACATTCTGAATACTCGAGCTTCAAGTAGACATTCTCGAATATTGTTATCGTTCTCAAGCAAACCATAGTTATGTGCGACATTCTTAAAAGTGACGTAGTGCGTGTCGTTGACCATTAATAGTGCATCGAATGACTTTGGACCCGGTACGTGATTTAGAAGCATGCGTAAATAGTATCTTTCGCTATCAGCAAGCAGTACCAATCACCCTTCGATTTTTGATCCTTTTCCTCCAAAAAATTTGTTGTTGAATAATCGATAATATTTTGGAAAATCTCTATACAAATGGAGATTTTGCTCTCTCTGTTGGTTATATACACTAAAAAACTTGGTCAACATTGTTTTGGAATTGCGGTCATCCATTAATATACTGTTCACTATCGATGAAATTGACTGTTCACTATAAAATTATATATAATGTTTATTAGGTAGATGTATTTGTAATAGATCTACCGATGGATATATTCGACTCATTTGGAACTTGAACGTTCTCCATAAAGATTCAGGCGGGCATAACCATCTGTCGTCAACATAATTATTTATTTCATCTTGATTAGCCCCAGGACGTACTTTAAAAGAGACATGATCGGGTCCTTTATATATGTATTTGTATAAATATTTGATACTATTGATACTGCTGCATATCTCAACATTTAGATGACAATCATATTTTAAAAGCAATCATTGATTATATGGAACAACTCATCTATTATCAACATTGAAAGCTGCATTTCTGCCTAAAGTAATGTTTATGTTATCATTCCTTTTTCGATACACCGGTAAGCATCATTCTCTTGTATTGTCGCATCTGCATACTGCTTAGGAATACTTTTATTACAGATATGATTCTTCATACATTGTGCATTTGATTTGTAAGGTCCACATGACCTGTGAATCATGTGTTTTATTACAGACTCGTACAATGCAGGTTCCTGGTCTTTATAAGGTATCTCAGCTCGTACAATTGAATCGTATTCGTCAGGGGAGGTTAATTTGTCTGTCGGATCCAATAACACAACATGTGAACATGTGGTCATCCCTTTTTTTGAAATTCAATGACATGTACATGTCCGACTACCTTTCCTAACACCCCTTTGGGAATATATTTTTCTTGAGCTCCTCGTATTTAGAATGAAATATCCTAGTTAGGAGATCTGGACGGTCATACGGAGCTTGTCCTTCCATGAGCTCATCCTTAATCTCCTTTCATCCTGGATTACATGTCATGGTTATAAACAAATCTGGCTTGCCGCTGTGCTGAACAATTGCCATAACATCTTGATGTCACTGATACATATCTCTTGGGCTGCAATTAAATGAAGATGGTAATATGATTCTTTTTTCGACGTTATCTAAATTAATATAACACGGTGAACGGGGTTGTTAGTAATGAGATTACATATTATATTTTCAATAAGAAGTGAGTTTATCAAACCAACTTTATTTTTGTCCGCATTAAAACAATCTTGCAACCCTAAATACAGTTCTGCGCGCAAGTCACTTTGATGTGAACTAATAAACCACAATTTTCGAGTTTCTATTTTTACGTAGTTATCGACAACATATTGTTGTAGTAACATTTCGCTGCGCAGTAATATCGAATTGGAAACATCCTGAATCTTGAGAAAAATCAATAAATATTTAGAACAATTACAAAAAATTTAAAACGTGACATCTGAAAAATGTGTAAAATAAGTGGTGATTACCTGAAACATGTAGGAATAATAATCACAACATGTGATTTTTGAGTTTTTCATTGAATGTAAATTGGTAGACCAACCAAATGTACCCAACGGTAACAACAAATGATAATTGAAGTGGGTCGTAGTAGACAGAGTATTCTTGGACATTCTAAAGATGCCCTCCAATCGTTTGAACAATGAAATCTCTTTCTCGCGTTTGTTGTCTTTACTCTTGTCCAACTAATATAACTGCAACTTGAGATGTCGAAAGCATAGTGTATTGATGTAGATTGGAAGAGCGTTCTTTTATAACCAACTTGCATTCATGTATGTTTAGTTGGTGCGATAGTTGTCGGAACCTCTGAACGAAGGGATTGCATATATCCAATATGCATGTTATTTTTCTGTAGGAGCTCAACCCTAAGCTCATTATTTTCTTGTAAATGATTTGTTGTCTCATGTTTGTGTCGTAGATAAATAGTTGAAGGAAGGCATGGTCTTAAGCCACCATCTGGGGTTAGGGTTTCCGATGCGATGATATACGGATCAATGAGCCCGGAAGCTATAAATTCCTTGGTGAAATGAGGCTATCGTGTTGTCGAGCATTACACCCAATGATGTGAAGGATAATAAACATGTTATATGCACGCAGTGTTGCTTGAAATGCTGACCTTTCTCAGATTGAGTAATTCTGTAGGTGTTGAGATTTCAGGTATTGATATTCTTCCTTTGTTACAACACATTGAGTTTGTCTCTCACTAAATAGTCTAGCACGACAGTGGGGACAGGTTGTCGGTGAGTGTAGTTCAAAGCGTGTTTCAATGTGCGATGGATAGAAATTTCTAGTGCAATTACGTTGAATATATGTTCTTGTGGTTGCATTAATATTATCTTCATCGTCTTCTTCGACACTATCATTTTTGTGACTGAATTGTCATTGTTGATTGGTGCAGTAGCTGGGGTGAAGTATTCTCGCATTTATGATTAATTAAAAGTATAAATACACAAAGTAGTGAAGTCAGGGAGGACGTTAGTTTAGTGTACTTGAGCGATTATTGTAGCACGCGTGGATCTTGAACTTTTGCCCATTTCAAAAGTTGAATGCACGTTCATAACAGTGGACGTTGTTCTTTGTTGATCTTCACGAACATGACGTTGTCCTCGACTTTGGGTATTTTCGGCAGCACGTTGTTGAACTGTCATCTTGCTTCTCTGTATGTGGGTAGAATTGTGGTACAGTAAGCGAGTACGACTTTCTGTAGTTATGTGATAACAAAGCAGTTACATTCACATGCATGAGATATTATGTCAAGGGATATCTCTAAATTTGGGTAGGTAATATCTGGAGTTAGTAGATTTTGAAGCAGCTCCTGGCTTGTAATTGTTGGAGTTGTTGGCGTCGTTGAACACTCACCTATTTGAAAGTTGAATGCAAGGTCACAAGCATTCGTCGTTGTTGTAAATGTTTACTTTAGAATTACTAATGACCTAGAGGGGGTGAATAAGACCAATTTAAATTATGACACCCTTTTTAATAATCAGAGTATCTTGATTAATATGATTAACTCAGTCAGATAATCAGATATACTTAACTGCGATTAGAAAAATAAATACAGCACAATAATTCAGCGCACACAGCACAATGCACATAGATTTATAGTGGTTCTCCAATTTATGGGTAGATCCACTTTGCCCCTTCGCCTATCTAGCAATGAACTAAATTCGGCCAAACTCCTTCTCTTTCCTTTACTCAGATCCTTAGATCTTACAACTCAGAGCCCACCCGGCTCCTACAACTCAGACTTTACAAGTCTTACCACTCAGATCACCAAGATCCTACACCTCAAGTTCTTCCTAATAACTCTACCTCAGAATGAATTCACACTCCTACTTCTCAGGCAACACCTGCCCTACACCTCAGAGAATTTCCAACTTCTCCTACCTCAGTCAATCTCAGCCCTACCCCAGCCTTTATAACACAAACTTACAATAAAAAGTTCTCCTCCACTCAGATCTACAGGTAGATCTTACACAATGAGAGTAGGTAAAAGAAAATTAGAATTATGAAATGTCACCTAGCAAGAGAGATCTGAGTAACAGCTTCTTGATCTGATCTTGATGAATGTGCCTCCTTTGATCTTTGTCAAGATAGATCTGATTAACCATTCTTGGCTTTTCAAAGCTTCTTGAAGTAGAAATTAGGGTTGATCTAGGCTGGAGATATGTTGAAGATGATTCTTGATCAGACCTCTTTCCACCTTCTAAATTGTAGTTGATGCTTCAGACTTTTGTCTTCACAAAATTGTGCTGCTTCTTCCTTTTTTTCTTTCTCACTCACTAATCTTTTGAAGACTAGATTCCTTTAAATAGACTCTGATAGGAGTAACCGGCTGATCCGGTAAATAACTGACATCTGACAGTTCTGACAGTTATCAGTACCTCCATCTTGTTTTTTGTACTTAGGAAACATGTCTGTTGAAGTGTTGATCCTTGATTGTTAAATGTGTCGACACAAGTCCTGACTGTCGACACTGCACTTATAGTGGTGTCGACAAACTTCTGAATGTGTCGACAAAGCTCTTCAACATGTCTCAACACAACTTGTGTGGAATGTGTCGACACAGTTATCTTCAGTCTCGACACAGCTTGATTAGAGTGTGTCGACACTAGTCCTGAGTGTCGACACAGTTGTCTTCAGTCTCGACATAGTGTGAATAGAGTGTGTTGACACTAGTCCTGAGTGTCGACACAGTTGTCTTTAGTCTCGACACAGTGTGTCGACACCGTTGTCCTTAGTGTCGACACAGCTTTTCTTTGTCTCGACACAACTTGTTGTGTGTGTCGACACTAGTCCCGAGTGTCTCGACACTTTGTACTTAGCTTTATTTACATGCACACATGAACTTAACGTCCATCAAATACAATAATGTGTATATCATTGAGCTGAGAAGACTTCTTCAAAATATGTACATTGAGACCAATGTACTCAACCATCTCCCCCTATTTGGAAAAGTCATAACCCCAATTCAATGATTTACAACATGATACCATAAAAATAATGATAAAAATATTTAAACATTCAGTGCAGTTCAGTATGTGAAATAACACAGATAATCACACATATTTAACAATAATACTGAACATAAGTTAAGGCAAACAATTTCAGTCATAATTAACAACACATAAACTGTTGAACAAGTCAGGATTTCCATTAATTAATTTTTATAAAGTTTACTGATACAAGATTTTTACAGACCAAGTTGTACATAGGAAATAGAAAACTAAGAATATCCTAAGGCAGCTCAGGTTCCTTGATAACTATGTCTTTTCCAGAATGTATCTTGGCTTTCACCTCAGGCTCTTTGTCCTCAGCAACTGTCTTTCCTTTGTCATTCTTAGCTTTAGCTTTTGCAATAGCTTCTTCTTTCAGACTTTGCCTCTCAAAGTAATGATATGCCTTTGGAAAATATTTGCTGGACTCTATAGACTTAGCAAAAAGCTTTCCTCTCTTCATATCTTGTCTGAATTTTTGAATAATTTCTTGCTGCTTCAAGTGTTTGGTCCATTCCTGTTCTGAATATCATTTCCCTCTGTCTGTGATATTAGCATTTACAGCCTTCCATGCAGTAAGAATTATGGATATGGAGGTTGAACTCCATTGCTCAAAATCAGGTTTAGTCTCAGCTAGTTCTCTAAACCTTTTTTTTGATAACTGAGCTTCTGTCTCTAGTGCAGGAGAAGACTTATACACTTTCTCATATATTACATTCTTATCTAAGCCTTGAGGAGGATTGTACATGTGTTGGACAGTTGCTTGAATAGATTCAAAATTTGCTGGTGCTTCAAGATGAAAGAATTCTGCAGGAGGTGCTTCAAGTAGAGGTGGTTGATAACCAGATTCAGCAGTTTGATCACCCTCATACCATAGGGGAGGAAAGCCTAAGGTGTCTCTGATATTGTTTGCTATCCAGGTAGCTTGTTCAGCACTGGCCTTAATTATTACTCTCTCCCCCTTTATGACTTCTTTTTCAATATGATCTCTGAGATCATTCTTAGGAAATCTTACCTGTCTTTCTAGGTAATTTCAGCATCAAGTATCTCAATCTGATAATCTTCAATTCTCTCCTTCTGGTTGTTTGATTCTTTTGACATAAGAACTTCTTCATTCTTTAGGTCCTGAATAACATCCATTATTATTGTAGTTGTTGTATCCATTGGTAATGCATTGAGGTTCTCCCCCTCAGTTAGTTCTTTATCTGGAATGTTCTCCCCTGCACCTGTACACTGGTCTCAGGGGAAAGCCTAGGAGATCTACCTTGTTCTTCCATTGCATTATCATCTGAACTGAAGTGTACCTCTTCTTCAGAATCACTAGAGGATACAACCTTCTCAACCACAGATTTCTTGCCTTTTACCTCTTTTGTCCGTTTAGGTTCTGATGTCTCTTTAGTCAAGACCCTGTCCCATCTAGACAGGATTCTCAGGTCCATTCTCCTCATATGATTTATCTTAGTACCATTTTTTTGATTGAAATTATCTAGGATGACCTTTCCCAGATATAAACTAATTATCCTGCCCATATTGGACTTCTGAATTCCTTCTGCAATCTTTTCAAACACCACCCTATTCCAGTCAGTTGTGATCTTGAAGATTATTCTTGTTATCAGGTTAAACATGACTTTAGAAAGCTTGTCATGTGCTCCAGTTTTGCAGAGGAGCACCTTTCATACTATTTCAGATAAGAATTTTTCTTGGGAATTCATTCTCTTCTTGTTTAAGGAATTTCCAAAACTAGTGGTTGGAGCTAGTCCACACCAATCTAGATCCTCAGCTGTCTTGCTTGAATCCAGTTCATCATCTTGTGCTGTTCTTTGAATCTGAAAGACTTTTGCTAGTCTTTTGGTTGTTACATTTATCCTTACACCATTAACACAAGATTTTATCTTGTCTAACTTAGGATTTAATTAGGCATTATAATAAAATTCAAATACCTCTTTCTTTCAAATTTTTGTTGGCTCTAAAGAAGATACTCTAGACCAGCCTTATTTACTAGGTCAATCACCTTCTTTATATCATCAGAAGCGAAGTCGAATGCGTTGCGCACCAGCTGTATCCCTCGTTGATGTTGTCGTCCATCTTTGGTGACATTCTTGTTGAAAGAACTTGAGTCTGTGAGGTGTCGACTATGGATTTATAGGTCTCGACACACAGTGATTAGTCTCTCAAGATTTCTGGTGAATGAAGTCGACAAAACCTAATACCTCCTATTTATAGTATTAGTCTTTTGAAGGTGAAAAGGCGTGCTGCATTAAGTAATTTTCTCATTATTTGGAAATATCTAGTGTCGACAAAAAAGACTTAATCTGTCGTGATATGTCGACCTAAGTCGACACAAGGTTTATGTTTCTCGGCACAGACCTTAAGGTCTCGACACTAAATTTTAATGTCTCAACACATATCCGCTAATCAGTGTCGACACACAGTCTCGTGTCTCGACACACCTTTTCTAATAGTGTCGGCACATACTGTGGTGTCCCGACACACCTGTACTAATAGTGTCGACACACACTGTGGTGTCTCGACACAATTCTTGGACTTAGACAATTTTGTGTTCTGAATAATATTTCTTCACTAATTAAAGTTTTTCTTATTATTTTTTTAAATATTTGTATACATAATTAATCATCTTTTTAAGAATTGTACAAACTTTTGTTACAATTAATTGGAAGTATTTATTTAATATTCAACATGCCTAGTTCAAATTTAAAATGATTGAACTTACTTTAATCTAGAGGTTTTGTGAAAATGTCAGCATCTTGTCTTTCTATTGGAGTATACTGTAAGCTTATATTTTCCTTTTCAGCATTCTCTCTGAGAGTGATATCTAATTTTTATATGTTTAGTTCTACTGTGAGAAACTGGATTATTAGCAATAGAAATTGCACTACTAGAATCACAAAATATAATAGATTTAGTTAGTTGTATATTGTAGTTCAGTAGTTGATGTTGGATCCACAACAACTGTGCACAGCAACTCCCAACAGATATATACTCTGATTCTGCTGTAGAGATAACAACACTTGTTTGTTTCTTGATACTCCGACTAATAAGTCTTTTTCCTAGAAACTGGCAAGTTTCAGAAGTACTTTTTCTGTCTTCTTTACACCCTGCAAAATCTGCATCTGTGTACCCAGTAAGTTCAAAATCACTATCCCTAGGATACCAAATCCCAAGATTGGGTCTACCCTTAAGATATCTCGGTATTCTCTTAACAGTAGTATAATGAGACTTTTTGGGGCATGCTTGATACCTAGCACAAAACACATGTTGAGAACATAATATCTGGCCTACTAGTAGTTAAATATAAGAGTGATCCAATGATGCCTCTATACAGGGTTTCATCAACTGGTTTTCCAGATTCATTCTTGTGTAGTGACACTGTAGAACCCATTGGAGTTCTTATGGTAGAAGAATTCTCCATACCATATCTCTTAATCAACTCCTTAGTGAACTTAGATTGAGAGATGAATATCCCATCCTCTGATTGTCTAACTTGGAATCCCAAAAAGAACTTTATCTCACCCGTGTTGATCATTTCAAACTTGCCTTGCATAAGCCTTAAAAATTTGCTACACAGCTCCTCATTAGTAGACCTAAAGATTATGTCATCTATATAAATCAGGACTAAGATGTTTGATCCTTTGGTGTTCCTAAGAAATAGTGTCTTGTCTATCTTTCCTCTAGAGAACTTGTCTTCTATAAGAAAGGTAGACAGAGTCTCATACCAGGCTCTAGGTGCCTGTTTTAACCCATACAAAGCCTTGTGCGATCTGAAAACATAGTTTTTGTGTTTAGGGTCAACAAAACCTGGTGGCTGCTCTACATAGACTTCCTACTTCAGTGTACCATTTAGGAATGTTGACTTTATATCCATCTGGTAGACTTTGTATCCTTTGAATGTTGCATGGGCTAAAAATAATCTTATGGCTTCTAGCCTGACTACAGGTGCAAAAGTTTGGTCATAATCTAACCCTTCCTCTTGTTTATATCCCTTAGCCACTAATCTTGTAACGCCCCGAAACTCAAAGGAGCAAAGGGGGACGTTTTGGGCCAGTTTTGGTTTCTGGCTGAAGGCACACGGCCTGGGACACGGGCGTGTCCCAGGGCGTGTCAAGCGCGTGTCGGCACTTAGCCGCGAAGTCGTCGAGTTATACTCGACGATTCATCGAGAGTGGGCACACGGACTGCGACACGGGCGTGTCGCAGGGCGTGTCCGACCCGTGTCGACACTTAGCCGTGAATCGTCGAGTTAATCTCGCCGATTCGTCGAGAATGTGCACACGGCCCGCGACAATGGCTGTCGCCGGGCGTGCGCCCGTGTCACATCGTCCCGGGAAAGTCGTCGAGAGATTCACTTGACGATCGTCGAACAAGGCACAGCGGCCTAGGACACGGGCGTGTCCAAGGCCGTGTCATCCAGTCGTCGTTCTCCCCTCACGAAAGTCCCGTGTACACGCCTGGGGTCCAGGCGGTCAAGGTGACACGGGCAAGGACACGGGCGTGTCCTAGGACCCGTGCAGTGCTCCGGTTGAAAACGGGGGAAAAATCATGGGGTACACGGCCGGCTACACGGCCGTGTCAGCTGGAACACGGGCGTGTCAGCTCGAAACACGGGCGGTGTTCGATAACCCGTGTGAGGGTCCAAGAGATTCGATTTTGACGGCGAATGCGGCACACGGCCCGGACACGGGCATGTGCCCGGCCGTGTTCGGTCCAGATTGGGCATTTCAGCCCCGAATCAAAGCCGTTCGTTTTCTTAGGTTGAGATCCAACGACTGGGGATGGTTCCTGAGAGGATATACCCGGGTTTGACTTAGAAAAATCCATTCTTTCTTACCTTTTCATCTCTCAAATCCTTGGAGAAGGGGAAAAAGCCATTGGAGAAGAGGAGCTAGATCCGCCATTTGGAGGAGCTTCGGAGCTCCGAATCGCAAGCCGACTCCGGATCCACGGAGGCAACGCAAGTGCGGTGATTTCTATCCGATTACTTTTTGATGGCGCCAAAGAGAACTCAAGGGTAACGATCCTCATCTTGAGCATGAATAGCTCTCTTTCTTAGCATGGGAAGCCCGCTCTCGCGAGTTTGCGAGAGTTGGAGGCGTTCTTCGGGTTAGATATGTAAACCCCTTGTTTAGAGTCCGTATGCTAGACGGACTTAGGCATTTTGGTTGAAGCCCTACCCGGACATGTTATCGGACATCGGTGATGTTGCATTGCATAGGCCGGAGAAGACTCCGTGCTATTGTTGTTTTTTGGGTTTTCTACGCGTAGATTGCAGCAGGGAGCCTTGGGACTAATCAAAGGTGCACCCCGGAAACTGGCGGATACGAGATCTTGCCAACTTGGTGGCCTGAGAGCCAACTTGAAATAACGTGGTTATGTGACTTGCGGTAGAATGAGACTCGGTGAAAGTTTGACCGCGCAAATGGCTTAAATTGTCGTTGCGATGTGAGCCGGGTTAGATGAACCGTACCCGCTCTATGTCGTTCGGGTTTAGAGAGACCTAAGGTTACGTGGCACTCGCCGTTGGCATAGGTGTGAGTCTTCGGCAGTCATGGCTTAATTGACGTGACCAATGCCAGGAAGACGAATTGCTCAAGGAATGGCCGTCTAAGTGGCGGTGGTGAGTTCGGAATGTTAATGGCTTTAATTGACGTGACATCGACCGGTTCCACGAATGTGCCCTGAGTGCACGGACGTGTGGCCGTACGAGCCAACGTCTGTGATGAAATGGCTATGGTTATATGCATTGACTCGCTTGTGCTAAGAAATGCAGGGAAGGAGCATCGCCGCCCCGAGTTGGGGGCGGGATCGTTATAATTTGTCAGCATTGCTGACCGTGTGCCTTGTTTGCCACCGTGCGGTGGTTTGTTGCTTGCAGGTGCAGCTGGACCAAGCGGTCAATAGCGGGCTAAAGCCCTTTTTGCGAAGCTGGCCCTCGAAGCCCAAGTGGAAATTTTTCTGTTTTATTCTTGTATGACCGGCCTGCGTGCCGAGGTTGGTAATCATGTTCAGTCAAGTGAAACATTCTGTAAGGCCTTAAGGCCGTTTTTGGGTATTTTGTATACATTCCTAATTTTGTAATAGTGGACATTCGTGCTCTAATGCTGGGTTTTGTTCTTGTTTACAACTTATATAAACTGCTTCCGCTAGAATGCTCTGTGTAGGACGTTGAGATTGGTTGGATGGTTTCCATACGTAACCACCCGGTCTGTCTGTGGTATATGGCGTCGGGCCCCGGCCGGACCTACTGCTATATACTATGCGACGGATAGGGGGTGTTACAATTTGGTATCAGACTACTGGTTTTGGTCGGGCTTAAAGTGAATTCGTGGGCGAATCTTTTTTAAGGGGTGGTGAGCACATTGTGTGCGTCATCGTTATAATGGTAAAAGAACTCATGAATGTCCACTTAGGAATGAAAATACTCGTGTTTGAGGAACCTGCGTGTTCCTATAATTGCTGTTTGCAATGTTATGTGGTCGCTTAACGGTGTTTTTGTACCACTATAGGTGACCAGAAGTGGTGTTGGGCCGTCAGAACGCCGAGTTTCTGAGGCTAGTAGTGCACCGGATGTTGCTCCGCCACACACCTCTGTCGGCTGAGAATATACGATTGGTGGCTGAAGCGGTGTTGGCCGTGATTAAATGGCGCAGCCTGGAAGGCAAGCGCAGCAGCCCGCTCCCTGTGATGGAGCAAGAACCTCTGCGAGAGGCTGAGCCGATGAGGGTGGAGCAAGTGGTTGCGGAACCGATAGTGCCAAGGAGGGCAACTGAGAGGCAGTTGAAGCATGTAATGAGCTTTAACCCTCCGTTATTCTCGGGTGTTGGGAACCCATCTCAGGCTGAAGACTGGCTCTCTAGGGTGAAGAGAGTCATGACAGCGACGGAGACGGAGGAGTGGCAAATGCCACCATCGCTACGTTCCTGCTGGACGGTGAAGCGAGGATTGGTGGAAGGATTGGAGCTGCATCATTTGAGAGGTAGACAACTGATAGACGTTCCGATGGAAGAGTTCTCGGATTGTTCTTAGCAAGATACCTCCCTTCTACTCAGAGGATTTCAATGGAGAATGAGTTCCTGAAGTTGGTGCAGGGTGAGAGGAGCGTGGATGAATATCTCCACGAGTTTACGCGGTTGAGTCGTTATGCTAGCTCCACCATCATGGATGAGGAGCGCAAGACTAATCGTTTTTATGAAGGCTTGAGGGATGAGCTGAGACTATTACTGTCGGGGCCGATGACGCAGGTTTCTTAACCTTGGTCAATACTGCCCGGTCCTTGGAGAAGGACATGAAGAGCGTACAAGCGAAGAAAGCTTGGGTGAAAAGAATCTGAGTTCAAAGTGCCGACTACTTCAAAGTCCGGCTATCGGAGGGCTTTCAAGAAGCATAGGACTTCGGGTCCAGCTCCTTCTGGCGCTTCTCTGGCGACGACTACGGGTCAGACCCCGGTGCGTGCTTTACGTGTGGAAAGACGGGGCATTTGCCCGTGATTGTTGGAGCGGACGTCCTAAGTCCGAGAGGAGGCCGGAGCTACTTATGAAGAGAAGGAAAGGCGGTGGAGTCGACCGCATCCCATTATGCTCCGGCCCACCAAGGGTCTACAATCTTGGCCAACAGGAGGCCATTAAACAAGCTGATGTGGTGACAGGTACGGTTTAATTTATAGCAAGTCATTTGCTTGTTATGCACATGTTACCTTACCACTACTTGTTTTTTATGATTTGTGAAAATCCGGCACGAGCACTCTTCGATACGGGAGCTTCACACTCTTCTTGTCCGAAGGATTTATATCACGCATCGGAGTCCCTTTTCGATGGCGAAGGATAAGTTGGACGTGTGTTGTTGCCCAATGGGTGTTCGATGCGAGCGGTTAGGATCTGCGATGTTAAGATTCGTATTGGGGAGCAGGAGTTCGACCTGCGGCGTCTTTACTTCCGTATTGGAGTTCGACGTCATATTTGGCATGGACTGGCTCTCGGAGCAGCAGGCCCATATAGATTGCGGTAGCAAGGAAGTCAAGCTGGGAGCAAGTCGTGAGACGACTTTTACGGGCTTAAAGGGGTCGAGCAAGACGTTGATGGTCTGCTCTTCAGGTGGTGAAGGCGGTTCGTGCCGGAGCAGAACTGTTCTTTACACTAGTGGAGGTTGCAAACCGAAGCCCGCGTTGGATTGTATTTCAGTGGTATCGGAATACCCTGATGTGTTCCCCGCAGATCTTCCTGGAGCCCCGCCTCAACGGGAGATGATTTTTACGATCGAGCTAGTGCCAGGTGCAAAGCCTGTGTCACGATCTCCGTATCGGCTAGCGCCTAAGGAAATGGCGGAGCTGAAAGTTCAACTGCAAGAGTTGTTGGAGCAAGGTATGTGCGCCCGAGTTCTTCGCCTTGGAGCGCACCGGTCCCTCTTTGTTAAGAAGAAGGACGGAAGCTTGAGGTTGTGTATTGATTATCGGGAGCTAAACAAGCTGACTGAGAAGAACAAGTACCCGATCCCTAGGATTGATGATCTCTTTGATCAGTTAGTCGGTCGACGGTGTACTCGAAGTTAGATCTCAAGTCTGGGTACTATCAGCTGCGGATAGGGAGAGTGATATCCCGAAGACAGCGTTTAGTACGAGATACGGGCATTATGAGTTTACGGTCATGCCGTTTGGGCTGACTAATGCGCCGTCAGTGTTCATGGATTTGATGAACAGGACGTTCAGGGAGTACTTGGACCATTTCGTGATCGTCTTCATCGACGATATTTTGGTGTACTCGCAAAGTGAGGAAGATCACTTCAAGCATCTTCATTTGTGTTGGAGACGCTAAGGAGAAATCAGTTGTATGCCAAGTTCTCGAAGTGCGAGTTTTGGCTATCCTCAGTGGCGTTCCTCGGGCATATAGTGAGTGGAGAGGGTATTGCGTGGATCCGGCGAAGATTGTTGCGATACGGGAGTGGCCTGAGCTTGCTACGGTAGCAGAAGTCCGGAGCTTTTTGGGGCTTGCCGGTTATTATAGGCGCTTCGTAGAGAACTTCTCGCGGATAGCGTTACCTCTCACTACTTTGACGAGGAAGGAGCATAAGTTCGTTTGGACGCCGGAGTGCGCGCGAGCTTTTGAGGAACTGAAGTGTCGTTTGACCACGGCGCCTGTGCTGAGTTCGCCGGTGGACGAGGCTATGAGATATATAGCGATGCTTCGGGCAGCGGTTTGGTTTGTGTGCTACTGCAGCACGGAAGCGTGATAGCTTATGGCTCGAGACAGCTAAAAGTGCACGAGAGGAATTATCCGGTCCATGACTTGGAGTTAGCGGCCGTGATTTTTGCCTTGAAGCTGTGGAGACACTATTTGTACGGTGTGAAGATTGATATCTACACCGATCACAAGAGCCTAAAGTACCTGATTGATCAGAAGGATCTGAATATGCGGCAGCGTAGATGGATGGAGTTCCTGGGGGACTATACATTCAAGATCCACTACGTGCCTGGCAAAGGGAATGCGGTTTGCGGACGCGTTGAGTCGCCGAGCCCCAGCTCAAGCAAATTGGCTATCGTGCATGATGAGCGGTTGGTGCAGGAGTTGGAGGCGTTGGAGATTGTTTGTGTGGATAGACAATCAAGTGCTGAAGCAGTTCTGAATTGGACTGAAGTCCAATATGACCTGGCTGATCGTATTCGGCAGGCTTTGGATATGGATGCTCATATGAAGCAGTTCATGATAGAGGCTCTGGATGGGTCAAATTCCCAATTCGTCGTGGAGGACGGATTGCTGTGGAAAGACGGTCGTCTGCGCGTCCCAAGTGGGCAATTTACGGGTGGAGTTGTTGTACGAGGCACACCATACCAAGTACTCGATTCACCCGGGGAGCACGAAGATGTACCGCGATGTAAAGAAAGCTATTTTGGTGGCCGGGTTTGAAAAGGATGTGGCGCTATACGTAGCGAAGTGCCAACCTGCGCCTTGGTAAAGCGGAGTGCCAAAAGCCGGGAGGATTTCTTAAGTCCTTGCCTATTCCGGAGTGGAAATTTGACGACATCTCTATGGACTTTGTGCACGGTTTGCCAAGGTCGCAAAAGGGGAACGACGCCATTTGGGTGGTCGTGGATCGATTAACGAAGGTGTCGCATTTTATTCCGCATAGGAAGATGATCCGGTGGAGAAGCTGGCGAAGCTTTATGTGGATAACATAGTGCGGCTTCATGGTGTGGCCCCGCAGCATCGTGAGTGACCGAGATGGGCGGTTCACGTCCAATGATTGGAGGCTGGTGCAGCAAATGTTGGGAACAAAGCTGAAGTTTAGCACAGCCTTCCATCCGCAAACGGATGGGCAGACCGAGAGGGTCAATAGAACCATGGAAGACATGCTTCGCATGTGTGTCTTGGATTTTGGAAAGCAATGGGAAGACCACCTTTATTTGGTGGAGTTCGCATACAAACAGCTACCAAGCAGTATTCAGATGGCGCCTTTCGAGGCCCTATATGGTAGAAGATGTTGCACGCCGTTGTCTTGGTTAGAAACGGGCGAGTCAAAGTTGTATAAGCGATCGGAAGTAGAGGGTGCTACTTCTTTGGTGAGAACCATTCGGAGAGGTTGCTTATCGCTCAGGACCGGCAAGCAAAAACTATAATGCCAAGCACAGGAACGTGGAGTTCGCTGTGGGTGATTATGTGTACTAAAGATCAAGCCGTTCAAGGTGTCTCGCGGGTGCGACGATTGAAAAAGCTAAGCCCGAGGTACCTTGGACCGTTTGAGGTTCTGGAGCGAGTTGGAGAAGCGGCCTATAGATTGAAGCTTTCAGTGGAGCTAAGTGGTTTACACGATGTATTCCACATTTCGGTGCTTCGGAAGGCGGTGCAAGAGCCTACGCAAGTGATCGCGGTCGATCAAGTGCCCGTGGATAGTGGGCTAACGACAAGGTCAAGCCCGTGCGGATTGAGGACTCGGAGGTCAAGCGGCTACGCAATAAAGAGATCAGGATGGTCAAAGTCCGGTGGGACAATTGCGGTCGTGAGGAGCTCTCTTGGGAGCGAGAGCAGACTATGCTTGACGAATATCCGGAGTTGTTCCGCTCAGGTACAAATTTTGTTTTGTACATGTTTTTCCTTATGTAATTTCGTGGGCGAAATTCTTTTAAGAGCGGTAGAGTTGTAACGCCCCGAAACTCAAAGGAGCAAAGGGGGACGTTTTGGGCCAGTTTTGGTTTCTGGCTGAAGGCACACGGCCTGGGACACGGGCGTGTCCCAGGGCGTGTCAACGCGTGTCGACACTTAGCGCGAAGTCGTCGAGTTATACTCGACGATTCGTCGAGAGTGGGCACACGGCCTGCGACACGGGCGTGTCGCAGGGCGTGTCGACCCGTGTCGACACTTAGCCGTGAAATCGTCGAGTTATTCTCGACGATTCGTCGAGAATGGGCACACGGCCCTGCGACACGGGCGTGTCGCAGGGCGTGTCGACCGTGTCGACGATCGTCCCGGGAAAGTCGTCGAGATTCACTCGACGATCGTCGAGACAAGGCACACGGCCTAGGACACGGGCGTGTCCAAGGCCGTGTCATCCAGTCGTCGTTCTCCCCTCGACGAAATGTCCCGTGTACACGGCCTGGGGTCCCAGGCGTGTCAAGGTGACACGGGCAAGGACACGGGCGTGTCCTAGAACCCGTGCAGTGCTCGGGTTGAAACGGGGGAAAAATCATGGGGTACACGGCCGGCTACACGGCCGTGTCAGCTGGAACACGGGCGTGTCAGCTCGACACACGGGCGTGTTCGATACCCGTGTGAGGGTCCAGGAGATTCGATTTTGACGGCGAATGCGGCACACGGCCCTGGACACGGCGTGTGCCAGGCCGTGTTCGGTCCAGATTGGGCATTTCAGCCCCGAATCAAAGCCGTTCGTTTTCTTAGGTTGAGATCCAACGGCTGGGGATGGTTCCTGGAGGATATACCCGGGTTTGAATTTGACTTAGAAAAATCCATTCTTTCTTACCTTTTCATCTCTCCAAATCCTTGGAGAAAGGGGAAAAGCCATTGGAGGAAGAGGAGCTAGATCCGCCATTGGAGGAGCTTCGGAGCTCCGAATCGCAAGCCGACTCCGGATCCACGAAGGCAACGCAAGTGCGGTGATTTCTATCCGATTACTTTTCGATGGCGCCAAAGAGGAACGCAAGGGTAACGATCCTCATCTTGAGCATGAATAGCTCTCTTTCTTAGCATAGGAAGCCCGCTCTCGCGAGTTTGCGGAGAGTTGGAGGCGTTCCTTCGGGTAGATATGTAAAGTCCCCGTTGTTTAGAGTTCGTATGCGAGAACGGACATAGGCATTTTGGTTGAAGCCTACCCGGACATGTTAGTCCGGATCGGTGATGTTGCATTGCATAAGGCCGGAGAAGACTCCGTGCTATTGGTTGTTTTTTCGGGTTTTCTACGCGGTAGATTGCAGCAGGGAGCCTTGGGGACTAACCAAAGGTGCACCCGGAAAACTGGGCGGATACGAGATCTTGCCAACTTGGTGGCCTGAGAGCCAACTTGAACATAACGTGGTTATGTGACTTGCGGTAGAATGGGACTCGGTGAAAGTTTGACCCGCGCAAATGGCTTAAATTGTCGTTGCGATGTGAGCACGGGTTAGATGGAACCGTACCCGCTATATGTCGTTCGGGTTAGAGAGACCTAAGGTTACGTGGCACTCGCCGTTGGCATAGGTGTGAGTATTCGGCGGTCAATGACTTAAATTGACGTGACCAATGTCAGGAAGACGAATTGCTCATAGGAATGGCCGTCTAAGTGGCGGTGGTGAGTCCGGAATGTTAATGGCTTTAATTGACGTGACATCGACCGGTTCACGAGAATGTGCCCTGAGTGCACGGGACGTGTGGCCGTACGAGCCAACATCTGTGATGAAATGGCTATGGTTATATGCATTGCTCGCTTGTGCTAATGAAATGCAGGGAAGGAGCATCGCCGCCCCGAGTTGGGGGCGGGATCGTTATAATTTGGTCAGCATTGCTGACCGTTGCCTTGTTTGCCACCGTGCGGTGGTTTGTTGCTTGCAGGTGCAGCTGGACCAAGCGGTCAATAGCGGGCTAAAGCCCTTTTTGCGAAGCTGGCCCTCGAAGGCCCAAGTGGAAATGTATTCTGTTTTATTCTTGTATGACCGGCTGCTGCCGAGGTTTGTAAATCATGTAACAGTCAAGTGAAACATTCTGTAAGGCCTTAAGGCCGATTTGGTATTTTGTATACATTCCTAATTTTGTAATAGTGGACATTCGTGCTCTAATGCTGGGTTCTTGTTTACAACTTATATAAACTGCTTCTTCGCTAGAATGCTCTGTGTAGGACGTTGAGATTGGTTGGATGGTTTCCATACGTAACCACCCGGTCTGTCTGTGGTATATGGCTCGGCCCCGCCGGACCTACTGCTATATACTATGCGACGGATAGGGGGTGTTACAAATCTTGCTTGTTCTTAACTATAACCCCATATTCATCTAATATTTTTCTATAAATCCACTTAGTGTCTATGATATTGTGATCACTAGGTCTAGGAACTAGACACCAGACTTTACATCTCTCAAATTAATTTAACTCTTCTTACATAGCCATAATCCAGTTGGAATCTGAATTGGCTTCTTCAAACCTTTTATGTTCTACTTATGAGAGAAAACTATAGTATAAAACCTTATTGTGATGTTTTCTTCTAGTAGTCACTCCTAATCTGGCATCACTTATTATTTGATCTATAGGATGATCTCTAAGGTGTCTAACTGCTACTGGAAGGTGTCTTTCATCACCTAGTACTGTAGGAGGATTAGGGTGATTCTCTTCCTCCCCCTGAGCAGTTGCAATATCTTCTATAGGAATTTCTATATTGTCTTTAATGTCTAACTCTATGTTAGGTGAGTCACTTATTTTTAGCTTTTCCATTCTAGAGTTTACAACACCCAGACTAGAGCTATTAGAGATCTTATTACATAAAACAGATGATTCATCAAACACTACATTAATAAATTCTTCTATAATCTGATGCTTCAAGTTATAGATCATGTATGCTTTACTATGAAGACTATACCCTACAAAGATTTCTTCATATGATTTCTCTGAGAACTTAGTTAGATAACTTTTCTCATTGTCCAGAACATAACACTTACTACAAAAATTTTATAGTAGAACAGATTTGGTTTTCTACCTTTCATTAGTTCACATGGAGTCTTGTTGTGATACTTGTTGATCAATGCTCTATTTTGAACATAGCATGCTGTGTTTACAGCCTCAGCCCAGAAATATTCTGGGAGAGATGAATCACTCACCATTATTCTGGCTGTCTCAATAAGAGTTCTATTTTTTCTCTATGCAACTCTATTTTACCATGGTGTTCTTGGAGAGGAAACTCCTGAAAGATTCCTAGTTCCTTACAGAAATTTGTCATCCTTTCAGATTGAAATTCTGTACCATGGTCACTTCTAAGATTGACCACAAAACATCCCATCTAATTCTAAATTTGTTTGACAAAGTCAGCAAGGATGTCTATTGTTTCAGACTTTCTCCTTAAGAATAATACCCAAGAAAACCTGGAGTGATCATCCATAATCACATAGGTATAGGACTTCCTACCCAAACTAAGAACTTGCATAGGACCAAATAGATCCATATGAAGTAAGTACAGACACCTCTTAGTGTTCTTGGACTGAATTCTCTTAAAGGAGACTTTTGTTTGTTTGCATTTTTGACATGCATGACATAAGCCTTCTTTGGAGCATTTTAGTTGTGGACTATTTCTAACTAAATTCATAGAGAATAGTTTACTCATAGCTTTGTAGTTTAAATGAGTCAGCCTCTTGTGCCACTGTACACACAAAGTGTCTTTCTCACTCGCTACAAGACATACATGTGAGTGTTCATTAATACTAAGGAAATTTAAAAAGTAAATGTTTCTCACTCCTAGTGCTTGATAAGATGATCTCTTGATCACTTGAATTCCTTATCAAACACTTGTCATTGTGGAAAACAATTTCATATCATATATCATAAAGTTGACTTATGCTTATCAGATTGTGGTTCAATCCTTCCACATAAGCCACTTTAGTGATGGTAACTACGTCATTAGAAATGTTACCATATCCTTTGGTGAGTCCTTTCTCTGACCCTCCAAAGATGACTTTTGGTCCATTCTTAACTGGAGTGTAATCTCTTAGTAAACTTCTTGATCCAATCATATGCCTGGAACACCCACTATCCAAGTACCATACTGGCCTATTAGTGGTACTTAGCTCCACCTGCAAACAAAAATTTAGTTAACCTTAGGCACCCAACAAGTTTTGGGGCCTTAATTCCGGTTAGGCTTTGTTGTATGAAACACAACAGTTTTTCTAAATAAAGCTGGTTGAAACTTATATGAAAGAGTTGTTGGATTATACCAACAATCTAGGGCAAAATGCCCAACATTCCCACAACACCAGCACTCAAATCTGTTGTATCTTTTCTTTGGTTGCACATTTGAAGTTGTTCTTTTGTGCAATATAGAATTGTCGTCCAATTTCCAAGGTAGAGGTGCAAAATTTACACCCTTACCTTTCAGATTTAGGTGAGATGCACTGGGATCAGCTCCAAGAATTCCTTGGCTTCTTGGATTGATGACCTTTTGTGCCAGTTCTTGGCCTATATTGCCTTTTGATATCTGATCCTTCCAGAAAGGCTCTTTATTGACCTTACTGGTAGAGAACATAGACATCATGTGTCCAGGAACACATGATCTCAAGCATTTATTAGAAGACAGATACTTGACTGGTTGCCTATCTGGACCACTTGGAGTTTTGCCCTTGGATACAGGCTTCTTATTAAACTTTTTATTCTTACCATACCCTACACCACTTCTAAACAGTGCAAAAAAAGTATCTATGATAGGTAGCACTGACTTAGGTTTTGAGAATTGAGTCAAGAGATGTCTTTCCTGAGCAAGCTTTGCTTCCAGGTCTTTGACAGTCTTGACATGTTCTATTATCACCTATGTATGGCTATCTATCTTGTTAGTTAATTCTATAAGTTTTATTTTTTGTAGGTCCAACTTTGTGTTGACACTTATCAACTGAGTAGATACTCCTCTCAAGGATTCTAACTTTCTCTGCCTGATCCTTAGCAAGATGTCTGCTTGCAATCAAGGCCTTTAGTAACTTCTCATATCTGTTGATAAGGGAGTTAAACTCTGCTTCAATGTCTGAATCATGTTCTTTACTATTAGAAGAGTGTGAACATCATTCATTTTCTGATGCAGAAAAAGAATCTGAGGCTAAACTATGAGAGATTGATTTTACCTTAGCAGGATCGGAACAATCCTGATCTTCTTCTCCTAGTTGAGTTTCCTCAATAGCCATCAGGCCCATGAGAGCCTCCACCTCTTCTGATCCTGATGAACCAGACTCACTATCAGACGGTGTCAACTGTCTTTTTGCCAAGAAGCTTTTGTCAGTCATCTTGTGTTGTCCATCCTTCAAGTTCTCTGACTTTTTCTTTTTTCTTGGCAATCATCTATGACATTCCCTTTTCTGTTGCAAAAATAACACACTATATTAGTTTTAATATATTTGTTCTGAGAAGAGCCATAGTTGTCCCCAGAATTCTTCTTCCTGGGTTTCTCTGGATGATTGGTCTTTTTGTGAGAAGTGTCTCCAGCTTGACCCTTCCACCTGCCTTGTTTTATTCTCCTTAACATCTTCTTGAACTATCTAGAGAAGAGAGACAGTTCCTCCTCAGTTAGTTCCCCTTCTGTTGAGGATGATTCTGAACACTCAGAAGCAGTTTCCAGTTTTTCTAAGAGAGTTGGCTTCTCTCTGACTATTCTGGATGACTTAGCCTTTAGAGCAAAAGTCTTTTCTCTATTGTGTGCTCTGGCGGATTCTTCTTCAAACTTTCTAAGATTGAGTTGTAACTCATAAGACAATAACTTTCCAAATAGGGCATGGGGGTTTATGTTGGCTAAGTTTCTCATTTCTCTTATGGCACAGATCTTAATGTCTCATTCCTTATTCAGGACCTCAATAGCTTGTCATTAAGTTCATAGTTAGTAAAACTTCTGTCATAAGTCCTCAGGTTGTTTACAATTTTGAAGAACTTTTCAAATAGTCACCCACTGAATCTTTCTTATCTTGTCTGAAGGCTTCATACTGTTGATTTAGCAGAGTTTTCTATTATCTCTGACCTCTTCAGTTCCTTCCATATAAACTATCAAAGACTCTCACATTTCTTTGGCTGTCTTGCGATGAATCAGATTCTGAAAAGTGGAATCATCTATTGCACTTACCATAATATTCTGAGCCCTCTTGTCCATAGAGGCCAGGATGATTTCATCCTTATCCATTTCCATATAGTCTTGGGTGTCTTGATGTTTGCATCAAGAACTGACACTTTCATGGGAATGAAAGGTCCTTCAATCACTGTGATGTATACTCTTGGATCTGCTGCCTCCATGAATAATCTGACTCTTTCTTTACATATTCCAAAATTTTCTTTGGAGCAGACAGGGAGCTTAATAGAATTATTTTTCCTCTGGGCCATGATATATCTTTCTCTGTAATCCTTTGGATTCTCACTACGCTGTTATGCATTTTTCAGAGAACCTACCTCTGATACCAATTGTAAAGGTTTACTTTAGAATTACTAATGACCTAGAGGGGGTGAATATGTCCAATTTAAATTATGGCACCCCTTTTTAAAAATCAGAGTACTACTTTGATTAATATGATTAACTCGGTCAGATAATCAAGATATACTTAACTGCAATTAGAAAATAAACACAACACAACAATTCAACACACACAGCACAATGCACACAGATTTATAGTGGTTCCTCAATTTATGGGTACATCCACTTTCCCCCTTTGTCTATCTAGCAATGAACTAGATTCGACCAAACTCCTTCTCTTTCCTTTACTTGGATCTTTAGATCTTACAACTCAGAGCCCAGCCGGCTCCTACAACTCAGACTTTACAAGTCTTACCACTCAGATCACCAAGATCCTACACCTCAAGTTCTTCCCAAGAACTCAACTTCAGAATGAATTCACACTCCTACTTCTCAGGCAACACCTGCCCTACACCTCAGAGAATTTCCAACTTCTCCTACCTCAGGCAATCTCAACCTTACCCCAGCCTTTATAACACAAACTTACAATAAAAAGTTCTTCCCCACTCAGATCTACAAGTAGATCTTACACACTGAGAGTAGGTAAAAGAAAAATAGAATTATGAAATGTCACCCAGCAAGAGAGATCTGAGTAACAACTTCTTGATCTAATCTTTATGAATGTGCTTCCTTTAATCTTTGTCAAGATGGATCTGATCAACCCTTCTTAACTTTTCAAAGCTTCTTGAAGTAGAAATTAGAGTTGATTTAGGCTGGAGAGATATTGAAGATGATTCTTGATCAGACCACTCTCCACCATCTAAATTATAGCTGATGCTTCAGACTTTTGTCTTCACAAAATTGTGCTGCTTCTTCCTTTTTTTCTTTTTCTCACTCACTAATTTTTTGAAGACTAGATTCCTTTAAATAGGCTCTGATAGGTAACCGCTGATCCGGTAAATAACTGACATCTGACAGTTCTGACAGTTGTCAGTACCTCCATCTTGATTTCTGTACTTAAGAAACATATATGCTGAAGTGTTGATCCTTAACTGTTAAATGTGTCGACACAAGTCCTGAGTGTCGACACTGCACTTGTAGTGGTGTCAACAAACTTCTGAATGTGTCGACAAAGCTCTTCAACATGTCTCAACACAACTTGTGTGGAATGTGTCGACACAAGTCCTGTGTGTCGACACAGTTGTCTTCAGTCTCGACACAGCTTGATTAAAGTGTGTCGACACTAGTCCTGAGTGTCGACACATTTATCTTCAGTCTCGACACAATGTGAATATAGTGTGTCGACACTGACACTGAGTGTCGACACAGTTGTCTTTAGTCTCGACACAGTATGTCGACACAGTTGTCCTTAGTGTCGACACAACTTTTCTTTGTCTCGACACAACTTGTTCAGTGTGTGTCGACACTAGTCCTGACTGTCTTGACACGTTGTACTTAGCTTTATTTACCTGCACACATGAACTTAACATCCATCAAATACAACAATGTGTATATCATTGAGCTGAGAAGACTTCTTCAAAACAAGTACATTGAGACCAATGTACTCAACAGTTGTTCTTTTCTGCGCTTCATGACAGTGGCGTTGTGCTCATCGTTTGCCATTTTCGTCAACACATTGTTGATCCGTCATATTATTTCTTCGTATGTGGTTTCAATCCGCGGTGCAGTAAGCGTGTATGACTATCTGTAGTTTACGTATGTTATTAATGTGGTGCATTCGCATGATATTTCTATTGTGTTTAAGGTTGTTATAAATTGGGCAGATAACATGGAGTCAGTAGATTTTGAAGTAATTCTTGACTTTCTTTGTCTTTCATTGTTGAAATATGCGTTAATGAGTTCTGATTGTTGAAGAGTAATGTTTGAACGATCAATTATCAGACTTTTATAAGAATAAAACTTGATTGCACAAATTTTGAAAGTTATTGGTCAACACTTTTCCAAATGAGAATATGCTTTAAATGTTTAAATTTTAAAAAACTGATTTTCAATCCCAAACTAATAGGCAAATTAAACCATTAGGAAATAGGATGGAAAACATAAAAAAAATATGAAAACATATAGAAGTCAATGGTGATTGATTGACCAAACCTATGAACAATCACATCTATTACGGAGGCAGCAAAATAAAATTAGAAATCCATGATTATTACTACATTTATATCACAACATACTGCATATTTACTTTCTTCGTTTGTTCCCGTACACAAGATCCTCTCTATTTACAACGGACAACCTAAGACACACACTTGCACATATATCTTTATTTATATAAATTTATACAACTGGATTACAAATGAACTGAGTACATGGAGTGTATTGTGCACAAATTACCACACCATATGAGTTGCAACATATGAGAAATGTATGACCAAGCCAAGCACAAAAAATGTATGATGACCAAGCCAAGCTCAAAAACAATACAACTCTCCATGCACAAACCACATTTAAAAATTCAAGCAAAAAATAATTGAGCAAACTTAGTGGGCAACATTATTCCTAAAGAGGATATTTCTCTGTGAACAACAGAAATTGAAAAATGTATGAAAAATAAGCCCAAATTTAAAAATTCAAGTAGAAAAAACTGAGCAAACTTAATGGACAACAAAGAGTTTTTTCTCATCCAACTTGTTGCTAATGAAATGATTAAATATTAAATATACACATGTATTTGTGTTTCATTTTATCAAGAATAACATAGTACTTACAATTTTTTCCTTATATCGCAAGTTCCAGTAATAAACATTACAGGGAAATATATGGGTTGCTGCAATGTCAGCAGTTGTCAAATTTTTTGGGCATTATCTTTATTTCAGGTATTTTTAATTCTCATAAATTCTTCGAGCTTGAGTTATGGAAGAAAGAACCAAAAGGAACCAAGAAGAAAATATCAACAACCGATTTCTCTCTCTTCTTTCACTTTCCCTCCCTCTCTTTCTGGCTAATGTGGTGTTTGATAAAATCACAACAAAGATCTAGCTCATGTGGTGTTTGATAAAATCACAATTATTACTAAGAAATAAACAGAATGATCGGGCAGATATGAAGAACAGAAGGACCAATTACATATGTGTTGCTTAACAGTTATGAGACTCACCTATGAGGTAATGTAATTCTTAGATCTGCCATGAGGTATGCGTTGAGAGGAGTTGAAGCTGAATCAGCTTAGATAGGAAACAGCTGAAGCAGTGTTGAGAGTAGAATTTTTAGCTGAGGAAAAATGAAGAACAGAAGGACCATGTAGAAACAGCTGAAGCAACGCTTTACCTTGAGGAGCTTGCTGGAAGAGGAATTTGCTGTTAGGAGGAGCTGTCGAGGAGGAGAACCTATTGCGATGAGACACTGTGGAGGAGAAGCTCTGTCGATGGTGGAGTTGAGGCGGACCTCTGTGGAAGGGAGGTAGGGTTATACACGCATCATTCAGTGTGCAGCAGTCGAAGCAGGATGAGACAGCAGGTGGCGACGGTAGCGTGCGGGGAGGAGAAAGCGGGAGGCGACAGTGGAGGCAGGAGGCGACAGTGGAGGCAGGAGGCGACGGTGCGTGCTAACGGGAATAGCTTTGGCCATTCTCTTGTCATGCTGGAGGGGAAAATTTTTTGATACGTCAAACGTACCGGACTGTCGTGCATCATATAAATAGCCTCAAAGGAATCAGGCCCACCTTCATTTCGCCTCCCCAGCTCAGATTTTTTTCAAATTTCAAAATAACGCTCCAGCTCTCACCCCGACGACTCCCCGACCTAAACCCCCGGCGACGATCGTAATGCTCCAGGAAAACCCCCAGATAATCCCAGCGCGAACATCGCAACGCTCCAGGAACTCAGTGAACTCGGCGAATAGGGCGATCATATTTCGGCATTCTCCCCTTCTTCCTAAACGACGACTGCAATCATCCTTCTTCCTAACGACGGTGAGTATTATGGAGTGTGGGGTTTATGTTTCTTCAAATTTTTCCCCTTTGCTATTTTTTTACATAGACATTATACTGTCGGAGAAGCCTAGAGTTTATGCAACAAATTTTTTTGTGTTTGTGATTTTTATATCCGACCGGATATCCTTTACTTTTAGGGTTGTAAATAGGAATCATCCTGCCGGATTATTTTCATTGGACATTAGATATTCAACTGTTTTTTTAGGTTTAGACAACTGCTATCCGACCGGAGAGCTGTTTTTTTATGGTTCAGATAGCTGTTATCCGACTGGATATTCTCTACTTTAGGCTTCTGAATGAGTAAATCAAAATTTTAGGGTTTTCCTTATTTTTTTCCTTGCTCTTATTTATTTTCTTACTGGAACAAATGGCTGGTACGTATCTGAACACTAGGTGTGCTATTTCGACCTTCAAGAAATATGCAGAGCCCCTTCTACAAGTGCTTTCAGAGCACTCTTTAGACCTGCTAAGGGAAGTTGGCCTGCTACAATTATTCTCAATGTCAGATGTTCCTCAAAACATCCCAATCCTGTACAGGCTCTTGAGACTCTATAGGCCTGATAAGGCAGCATTTATTCTAGGTCAATACTACATTAAATTTACTGTCAATGAAGTAGCGCTCATTTTAGGGCTACCCAATAGGGGAGACGACTTTCATTTTCATAGAACCCCGTTCTCTGAGATGAAACAAAGCGACATAGTCGCTGAATTGAACCAGCTAGCTAATGAAGCAGATTCTGAAGAAGTGGAGGAGAGAAGGGTGGATGCCCTTGTTAAATATGTTGTAGCTAAATTTTTTTTCCCGCTGAAGTCCCTAGGAATTCCTGAATGTCTTCAACAAATTGGTGGATTGGAGGACTTCAGGAGATATAATTGGGCAAAGGCTATCCACGGATTTCTCAATGCACAGCTTACCCCCCTACATAAATTGAGCTGCAAAAGGGAAGAACCTTCAAGCTTAGGCTATCTTGAAGGTTGTTCTATTATTTTGGTGGTAAGTAATTTTTTTGTTTTAAATTTCATGTTCATTTTTAAATAAATTTAAACTAACTTAAACCTTTTCATGTAGGTTTGGCTATTTGAGCACACTAACCTACAAGTCACTGAAGATGCATTGGCGAGACCCCGGATATGTCGCTGGTCTGCAAAGGCCAGCTTCAGCTATAAATTTTGTGCACAGTTATCATCGAGGTTGTGGCCGAAAAAGGAGGTTAGCTCTATTTAATACCTTTTTTTATATGCCTTTTTAAGTGAAATGTAGATTGTAGATTTGTATACTTTTTTATGTTTTATAAATTTAGACTGTTGATTGTAGATTTGTTTACTTTATGTAGATTTGTAGATCGTAGATTGTAGATTTGTACACAATTATCATCTAGGTCGATATGCTTTTTTAGGTGAACTGTAGATTTGCTATAAGATTTGTTATATGATTTGCTATAAGATTTGCTATAAGATTTGTATGCACACTTATCATCTACTGTTATTTAATACTTTTTCTGATATTTCTTTTTAATTGTAGATTTCTACAAGTTTTTTGAATATTTCCGAGGAGGAGCAAAACATTGTAGGACATGATGAGGTGGAGTCCTCATTTGAGGCACCTAAGGGGAAAAAAGGAGGAGTGGAGAGAAGGATGAACCAAAAAAAGAGAATAAAGTTAAAGAAGAAATGGAGTAAAAGACAGAAAAGGAGATGAAGAGGTTCATCTCCCGTGAAATTAGTAATGTCAAGAAAGAGATTAGGGAGTTACGCTCCTTTTGCGAAGAAAAATTTGAATTTATCGTCGGACTAATAAATTCACTCTCGCATCCAAAGGATCACATTCCATCCACCCAACCTGCTTGTGATTCTCCTTCTGATCCCACCCCATCCAGAGCATCCCCTGCCATTTTAGATGTCGAAGAGTATGCCCCAACCACAAAAATTGGTATCAGGGTTAGGAAAGGCAAGAAAGTTAAGAGGGGAGGTGTACACCTAGGAGGAAAAGAGAGGGGGAAGGAAATGTCTTTCCCCGGCCGGATACATCTATCCAAGTCCGACCTGGCGTTGATTGAATCAACGATCAAGCAATTTCCCCTGAGGTAATTATTACTGCATTGACATCATTGTATTAATATAAAAAAAACCATTACCTTGTTATTTAATAATACTGATTTATTTGATTATGTAGTGACACCGTGGTAATAGAAAGTGGTAATAATGTTTTGTCACGCAAATGTATTGATGACTTGCTGCATAAGGGCTGGCTGAGTGATTCACACTTGGATGCCTTTGCAGTTGTTTTGAGCAATCGAAGGAGCGCATCACCTTTAGAGTGGTGCAACTTTATTTATGTTTCAGCGAACTTCTGGGTATTCGAACTTGCAAAATATTTATAGATCAATGTAGTATACAATTTTTGTACTTAATGATTTGATTAGAGTCCTTTTTATTTTACAGTATCAAAAAAGTTCTGGTGTAAAAAATAGCAAAATTCTTATTTCACATCTCACGACAGCAAATGTACAAGCCGCCGACATAATATTGATGCCAGTTTACATCAACAATCGAAGCCATTGGACACTTCTAGTGTGCAATTTACAACGAGAAACTTGGCATTTTTACGATTCAATGTCAAATAAGACACACAAACATAATCTTCGAAATGTGGTATATTTTGCAACTAGGACTTGCAACTTTTTAGATTGAAATGGTTCCGTCTAATTCCCCTTTATTTTTGTGCAGGTAACTGGGTTGTACGAGTCACGTAGAGATGCACTTCCGGAAAATATGCATGAGTGGCCAATCACAATGGTGAATGTTGCCCCAACACAGAACAACGCCGATGACTGTGGTGTCTTTGTGATAAAATACATGGAGACGATAGCATCAAGGGAGCTCATATGTTGGAGCAGGCATACAAATTGGCACCTTCAAATGCTGAAATTTAGGGCCCAGATTGCGTGCGATTTAATACAGTGTTTTGTTATAACAGGGAAGGAGTGAACAATATCTATAAACTGCTGCTGATTGTTATTACTGATTAGAACAACTGATTAGAATAGTATATGACAATATTATATGTGATCTGTTATTGGTTATATAAACTTATTAGAACTGCTGCTGATTGGTTATTGTTGAATACAACTCCTGCTGATTGGTTATTGCTGAATACAACTCTTGTTTAGGTTATAGATAGTCATTACACCCTGGGAGAAGCGTCTGAATTATGCAACATATTTTTTTTGTGTTCGTGATTTTATCATCCGACCGGATATCAGTTTTTTTAGGGTCCAGATAGCTAATTTTTGTTTTCCTTTGCTGCTGATTAGAACTTCTGCTAAGTTATTAAGACTAATAATAGTGCTAATTGGTAATCATAATAGTGCTAATTGGTAATCTTAATATTGCTAATTGGTAATCTTACTTTTGATGAAGTAGTTATTATATGAGTATTGTTAAAAAATGTGGCAAATCTACATGCATATATTTCTAACTACTAACTGAACATAATACAACATCACCCTTTCAAGACATCAGTCACACAACTAAAGTTAAACGGCAATGACAAACATAAGTCATCATTTTCGTAATCACTTGTCGGGAATTGCGTAGAGGCTGATTCACCTTCGAATGTGCAGCTTCCGATAAAATTTATTTCTCTAATCTGATCATTGTCCACGTTCACAGCTGGTTTCATCTTAGGGTGGTCAATCTTTTTCCCTGTAAAACATAAACATTAGTTAGAAATAGATATTATTATAATGTGATCTATAATAGTAATTGTCGACAAATTAGGAAGATGGAAAAAATCTATAAATTACTTGGTCGTTTGGCAGGCTTCTCAAAATGACTCTTCAACCTTGCGTTTGATAATCCTTTTGGTCGAACAGACGCCAGATTCCTTACATGCCCTTCTCCTTCCTTATCATCAGCAACCAAACCTTTTCTCATCGTTCCATCCCTCTCAACCATTTCTCCCGTCGTCCGTCCCAACTCAGTCATAACCTTTATTACATGCTCCTTCGCAGCGTTACAATTCTCAACATTTCTTGCCAACTTGTATGTGAAACGCGTTAGATGACTTCTAAACACTACATTTGAATCCAACACATTTGTGCATGGTGTTTTTGAAAAGTACAAATCCTGTTTGGCCGTGCGAGTGAACCTTTTGATCATGTACTTAGGGTTAATATGCTTCAAATTTTTCGAAATGTACACCTTCAGGATATGTTGACATAGCATCCCATTTGTTTCAAATCCCTTGCAAGAACACTCTGCATCGAATGTTGTTGGATCAAGTTTGACAATCCACTTTTTATCATGTTCTGTCCCATCACAATGCCTAGTGACAAATATAACCTCATTATCAGTGTTTTGGATCTCTGTTATGATGCTCACACTGATTGCACCTTCAATATATATTTTTTCAAAGATGGAGAACATCTTTCTTGTGTATATTTTAGAAGCTTGTTTGACATGCAAACAGTTTTTAAATTTTAGAGTAATGTTACCTTCCTTGCATCTGAAGTCCTCTTCTTGTTCCGATCGTCGCCAAGATGAAATTAGTTTTTCCATCCCATTAAAGCAATCAACTAACGAACTGGTGGCTTTGGAACATCCATGTAAACCATTGTTGGCAGACTCACTTCTTTGGGTGGATAATATGCCCAGGTCTAAGATATCCTTATTAAAGGTTGTGGACCACTTACTTCTAATTTTGTGTAGATCCTCCAGCCACTTGTTGTTCTCCAAATGTCCCTTTAAAATCATTGCGTTCCAATGAGTATCGAACTCATCCTCTGTATCACATTTGCTCATGCAATGGTAAAATAAGGATCGTATACTCTTGTCATGGTTGAAGGTTGGCACCTTAGACGAGGCTTTTTTGGAAATATGCCACTGACAAAGCCGGTGACGACTACTGCTGAAAACTCTAGTAATCGCAACCGCCATGGCTTGATCTTGATCTGTGAATATGGTAGTTGGTTGCTTCCCGCCAACAAATCTCAGGAACGTCTCAAATACCCAACAAAAAGATTCAATTATTTCCGCGGCTATAAAAGCCACACCAATTAACACATTTTGCCAATGATGATTCACCGCGATGAAAGGAGCACAAGCTAAGTTATATTTGTTGAGGCGATAGGTTGTATCAAAAATAATCACATTGTCAAAACTGTCGTAGTCAATTTTACTATGACCGTCCATCCAAAAAAACGTGTAAGCCTATTGAACTCATCGCTTTGGACATCAAAAGAAAACAAACTATCTTCCATTTGTCTTTCCTTGAATAATTTCAACAAGCTATTCGAGTCGCCGACTTCTATAAGAGCAGATCTTTCTCGCTGAACATAGTTGTACGCATCGCTTTTTGAAAAACCAACGTTTTCAAAACCACTCACCTCCCCAGCAATAAACCTGTACGCATCAGACATCCTTATGCCTACTCCAGTCAAATTCTTCAAAAGACTGCCCGGATCATCGGATACTTTCCTGTTAGACCGCAACAAATGAATATCCTTTTCCAAAATCAAAGGATGATTGTGCTCTTCTACAAATTTGGTTACTTTCCAATTCTTTCCCTCTACATCTACGGTGAACTATATGCATGCTTTACATCCAGTACGAGTATCTAGTTTGTGATATTTCTTTGAACCTTCAGCACCTTGCACGGTTGGAATGGATCGCTTCAAACCAGCTTTGGAACATGAGTACTCTCTAATCTTTATAATTCGAGTATGTGTCCAATACCAAATATGTTGTTTATGAACGCTAAAACCAGCATGGTGAGCATAATCGCAATACAACTTGTATGCATCTACCTCTGAATGTGTTGTTGGGAAAACAACAACGGAGCTTGCCTAAAGAAAAAAATCAGAAAATAAAACATGAATATACAGTTTTCTATCTGCAGGAAATCCAGGGAAGAATTGACTATATCCAGTCAGACGTAGCTACAACGTTGCATATTCTCTATTAAATCCGATCAGAAGACACTCAGGTTACACAAAAAAAAAACTGACTATATCCGGTCGGACGTAGCTACAACGTTGCATATTATCTAGTAAATCTGATCGGAAGACACTCAGATTACACCAAAAAAAACGAAAGAAATTACCTGCTGCGGGAGCTCTTCAGAAATTACCTGCTCCTCAGGTTGCGGGAGCTCTTCAGAAATTAAATGCTCCTCCACTTGCGGGAGCTCGGGTTCAGAAATATCAGGACTTGAAAACATGATTCTCTGAAGAGCTCGGGTTTACAAGTTTGAGCTCGCCGGATTCGTGGCCGGGTAGGAACTGCGTCAAGGTCCTGGAAGGTGAAGGAGGGTCCAGGTTGAGAAGTCGCCGATGCGTGTGGCTGGGTTTTCAGGTCAAGAGCCTTGCGTCGAGGAGCTGGAAGGTTAGCGGGAATAGCCGGAAGGGAGGGAAATGTGAAATTTTGCTTTGGAAGTGAAATGCAGGTGGGCCCGGTTCCATAGGACCTATTTATATGACGCACAACATTCTAGTATGTTTGACGTATCAAAAAATTGGATAGCTTTCGGCAGGAGAGACATTAACTCTGTGAAACAATTTACCAAATAAAAAGTTGGACAGTGGCAACTCCTTGTAAGACCTTGCTGTGAATAAAACCAAAAAAACAAGATAGTGACAACTCCTTAAGTGAATAAAACTAAATAAAAAGAGCCGAAAATTGTTAAGTCCTTGTTGTGACCAGTCCTGCCCAAAAAGACTGCCCTACCAGTCCCGAACCGGTCTTTTAAAAGACCGGTATTTTGCCTTGCCGGTCCCGGACCGGTTCTAGTAAAACCAGTCCCGGTCCGGGACCGGTTTTCCTGCTCAAGAGGAGGACCGGCCGGGACCGGAGGACCGGTTTTTTATTTAATTTTTTATATATATATTAAAATTTTAAATTCTAAATTTATATTAAAAATGAAATAAAATTCAAAGTGAAATAAATTTAATTTTTATTAAAAATGAAATAGAATTACAAATTTGCATTTTACATTATGACAAAAATAAAATAACATTGAACGAAAATGAAATTACATTTAAGTTAAAATAAAATATGAAATTACATTTAAATATTCAAAATTAAAATAAAATGAAAAATAAAATACATTTTGTCTAAAATGAAAAATAAAATACATCTAAAAAGAGCCGTTTAAGAGCCTTGGTGTCGACACACTGGTGTCAACACTTGAGCCTTGGTGTCGACACCAAGGCTCAAGTGTCGACACCAGTGTGTCGACACAGAGGCTCAAGTGTCGACACAAAGGTCTTTGTGTCGACACTTGAGCCTTGGTGTCGACACAAAGGCTCAAGTGTCGACACAAAGGCTCTTTAATTACCGGGGCCGGTCTTTTACCGGTTCCAGTCCTAGTCCGGGACCGGTCAAAGACCGGTAAAAGACCGGCCTTTGACCGGTCTTTTACCGGTCCCGGTCTGGGACCGGTCTTTTACCAGTCCCGGTCCGGGACCGGTTTTTGAAGTGAAATGAGGGACTTCTTGGGACTTCTGGGACCGGTCCGGGACCGGACCGGTCCCAACCGAGACCGGACCGATCCCGACCGGGACCGGTATTTAGTCGGTCCTAACCGGTCCGGTCCCAACCGGACTGGTTAGAACCGATTTTTTTGTACACCACTGGTTGTGACTGAGCAAAAAAAAGCAAGATAGTGACAACTCCTTGCTGTGAATAAAGCTGAATAAAAATCAATGTTGCTACTTGCAAGTTGCGACCAAAAGACCCAAAAATTTTGAAATAAAGAGTAAGCATAAATCTGATGGTGGCAATTCATTGTTGTTTTTTGATCAAACGGTCCAAACAAAAAAGATTGGTGTGCTCCAAGATAGCTATATTCATTTATATAATATATATATATATATATATATATATATATATATATATATATATATATATATATATCTACCACTATAATATAAATACTGAGGTCTGCAAATAGCCTGAGTTCGAAATTATGACTAATTACATGAGACGTCGGATTAAACTGTTTTGATCATAAGCCGTTGGATCTGTTCCACTCAACCAACCCCCTCTCTCATTTTTTTCGTAGGGGTCTTAAACCTACTAAAGGGAGCCTAAACTTATTTGAAATTACGATTATACCCTACATAAGGGGTAAACAAATTCAAAATAGAAGCCCAAACAGCAACGGGCCGGTTCATGCAATAATAACACAAGCCCACAAGCATGTACCCGCAAGTCAAACAAGCCGGCAGCCCGCAAGTCAAGAAGCACCTAAGGATTCAGTCAATAACCCCGGAATTCTATATTTAAGGAGAAAATTTTCAAATATACCAGCGGTGTGGGATTAAAACAGACGGGTGAACAGTGCGGAGCAGTGTTCACCCGCCTGTTTTATTATTATTAATTTATATTATTATAAATTAATTAAAAAAATGAAATGGCAGGCGGGTGAACAGTGCTCCCGCCACTGTTCACCCGCCTGTAATATTATATTTATATATTTATATAATTATAAATAATATTATATTTATATATTTATATAATTATATATTTTATATTTATATAATTATAAAAGCAACCAAAAGTTTTTTTTTAAGCCCGCCGGGGGCGTGCGAAGCCCGCCGGGGGCGTGCGAGGCCCGCCGGGGGCGTGCGAAGCCCGCCAAATGTTGTTTTTAAGCCCGCCGGGGGCGGGCGAAGCCCCGCCGGGGGCGGGCGCCCGCCTGTGGCGGCCGGATACTGTGGCGTGTGGTCATCGGGCCGGAGGCCCGTGCCTGTCACTCGGGGCGGGCGAAGCCCCGCCGGGGGCGGGCGCCCGCCTGGGGCGGCCGGGTACTGTGGCGCGTGGCCATCAGGCCGGAGGCCCGTGCCTGTCGCTCGTGTGTGTGTATATATATATATATATATATATATATATATATATATATATATATATATATATATATATATATATATATATATATATATATATATATATATATATATATATATATATATATATGCTCCCATTTTCCACTCTTGGTGCTCTCGACGGGTTGGAAATGGGGTAAGGCTTCTTTGATCATTCCTCCTTACATGCTCGATAATCATTCCACCTTGGTCGACAGTATTGGGAAAGGGTGAGTGAGGTTGTGGCATTCTTCTTTTGTGGAATTCATTGAAGACTATGATCTGGATATTCAATACCATCCGGACAAAGCACATGCGATAACAGACGCTTTGAGCAGAAAAAGTAGAGTTGTATTATCAGTGAGACCGCAACATAGCAAGAAGCTTCTGCGAGACTTGATGGAGATGGAGTTTGTGTAATTTTGACGTAAGGATGACCTCGGCAGAATTAAGCCCAACAGCATTCAACTCAGCAAAATTCTGTTTGTTAGCCTTCAACTCGATATAATTCAACTTATCAGCCTTCAACTCGATAGAATTCAGCTTGACAAAATTCAACTTGACAGAATTCAGCTCGGCAGAATTAAGCTTGGCAACCTTCATCTTTACATAATTCACCTCGCCAGCTTTCAGCTAGTTAGTCTTTAACTTGGTAATTTTATGCCCGTTAGCCTTTAGCTCGGTAAAATTCAGTTCGACAACCCTAAGTATGCAACAAAATTGGGGTCGGCTATTTGCACACCATGCATCCCCTGGATTGCCTTTAAATAGGATCCCATAGCACAAGAAAGAGACACTTGGACACCCCCCAAGGTTCCCCTTGTCTTCAAAGCCCATCTCACTTGTGCCTGGCTCAGAGGTTCATATAAACTTCCAGATGTATGTCGGGACCTCCTCACGGCAATACTAGGATCGTGTTTGTAGGCAATCTGGTCTATATCTTTTTTCTCTCCCTCACTTTCTCTTGACATTCAATCTGTGGTGTTAGACCGTAGGATAAATAATCTCAGGCTGCTACCTCTTAAGTTCGAACATTTGTGAACCGATTTTCTGATTCCATCATGTGTGTTATGTGTTGTGAATGTCTAAATAGACATTGATCCTGCTATTGCTTCAAGAATCAATTTAGTGAAGTTGTAAGATTAATCTTATTATTGAAGAACTTCAAAGCAATATGCATAGCCTAATGCTAGTTTGAAAACCCCTAAAAGAATGCACATGTTTCGCCTAAAAATTTTTTGCTCATAGATTCGAAACTCCAAATCGTAATGCTTGGACCTCCCCAGAACACATGAGTGAGTTCTAATGCAAGAAACGTAAGAGTCATCAAAGTGGTTGAAGAGGATGAAGAAGAGGAGACAAAAGAAGTTGAAGAAGATGAAGAAGAGGAGCGGTGATACATAAGAGAAGCGGGCGGTGGAGCGTCGAACCCTAGTGCACGAGATGAAGAAAGATCGTCGGTGATTGGACACCGACAAGAGTCACTACTTCTAGCGAACATGAGGAGGAAGATCACTAATAGGGGTGAGCATAAAAATCACGAACCACAAAAATCACCAGTACCACACAAACTACATCGATTTTTAATCCACACAATGTAGTTTCGGTGCAGTGTAGTTTTGAACTTTTACAAAGTAAGTGTGGTTTGTTGCTATGTGGGTTTCTGATCTTGAAAATCACATAACACCGACTAATTACATATTTTCAATTTTCATGAACATGTGACATATCACATATATCTAAATAAAACTATAACATATAAATTATTGATTAATAATAATAATTAACTAATTATATTAGCACATATAATTGCTCTCTTACTTTAGTTTGCTTATTATCTATCGATTTATTGATGAATTTACTAATTTGTAAGCTTTTGTTAAGTACAAATAGTATTATAACGATTCATCTAACTATAAATCCATATTAACTAGCTTTCTCTTAATATTTTAATGCTTGAAGGATAAAGAAAACTATAATTATGTGAGTGTTGTGTATATCTATGGCTTAAAATCATTCAGATTCATTATATTTGCATTGGATGTATCATTTCATATGGAACTGAAACAATCATATCACGTGAATTGTAGTATTCAAAGATCTATTTTTATCTCGTGTTTTATTTTGTAGTATTTGTATTTTAAAAATATATTTATTAGTATTACACATTTTTCACGATAATATAACTTTATTTTACCTCACATTATCTTTTTGATGACTATGTATATCACATGTTAAAAACCACACTGAAATCGCAACTGCAATGCAAAAAACCGCGCCACACCAACATCACTCCGCATAATTTCGACGTGGTGTGGTTTTGCTCAGGCCAAGACCTTGCCCTTGCGGTGCGGTTGCAGTTTTGGCCAAAATCACACAAAACCGTACAAAAACGCATCACACACACCCCTAATTGTCGACGTGGGATGCTGATAGGGACCACGAAGCAGGAGGCGGAAGGAATCACAGAGCAAGCATTATTTTGGGAACGAAGAAACCGAAATGAATACAATTAATGAAATTTTTTTCAAAACAGTGTCATATCACATTTTTGTCCAAATACCTAAACAAATAATTAATAAGGGGCTATTTCAAAACTATAAATAAATTTAGGCACTAATAATTTAAAGGTGTAAATTTATTCTGGGTCCAGTTGCCCGACCAAGCTCTGCCTGGGCCTGAGCCCGAGTAGGCTCGGGTCTGGTTAGGCCCAGGCAAGGCCTAAGGGGGCTCACCAGGCCCCCTTTTTTGGCCAGAGCTTGTTCAGGTGCCTAACAGGGGCCAGACCTACACCTGGGCCCATCCTAAAGCATGTTGGGTTCCCAACATTATTATAATGTTAGGCGGCGGCCAACATTTAATGTTGGGCGCTGCCGCCCAACATTAAATACTGGGCGGCCACGCTTAGCAATCCTGCTTCCTTTGGAAGCTGGTTTCTTGTTTGTTGGCCTGCCTGAGGCCGGTCTTTTGGGCTCAGGAAGACCCCCTTATTTCACTAAGGTCTAGGCTCGACCAGGACTCGATAGGAAAAAAGCTCGGTCCCAGAGGGCCCGAGCCCGACCTGAACCCGACACGCCTTTTTTGCACCCCAAACTAATATCAACAACAACAACACTCAAGCTATATGGATCCTTTTATCGCCATTGTGCCCTATCTTTTGTCATAATCTCACTAATACATAAGTACATCATGTTTTTCCTTGTATTTCATTCGAAGTCTTTATTGATCTACCCCTCTCTCGTTTAACATGCCTAGTGACTAGACTCTCACGTCTAACATGTGTCTCTAATGGTCTTCTTTGTATGTGTCCAAACCATCTTAGTCGAGCTTCTCGCATCTTCTCAGCAATTGGTGTTACTCCTGTCTTATCCCTGATATATTCATTCCTAATTTTATCCAATCTCGTGTGTCCACACATCCACCTAAGTATTCTCATCTCCACAACTCCCGTTTTTTGCTCATGTACACAATTCACTGCCCAATGCTCAGAACCATAGAGCATCGCGAGTCTAATTGCAGTACGGTAAAACTTACCCTTAAGTTTTAGTGGTACTTTACGATCACATAAGATCCCTGACGCATCTCTCCACTTCAACCAACCCGCTCTGATTTTATGTGGCACATCTTTATCAATACCTCCGTTTTCTTGAACTATCGATTCAAGATATTTAAAACATTCACTATGAGAAATATATTGATCACCCAACTTAATAACAAAGTCATCCGTCCTTCTTGTATTGCTAAATTGAAGCTCCATATACTCTGTCTTTGCCCTGCTCAACCTAAAATCATTTTTTTCTAAAGTATCTCGCCAAAATTCAAGTTTTACGTTTACATCCTCGCACCTCTCAACAACGAAAACGATTTCATCTTCAAACAATAAACACCAAAGTTGTGCTTGTTAGATATGTCTGATGAGCTCACTTAAGATAATGGTAAAGAGGCAATGGCTTAAGGCTCAAAACCTTGATGCACCCCAAAATAATATCAAAAAAAAAAAAAAATTGAAGTAGCATCAATGGGGTCATAAAACTTTTTGTCCAGTGACGTGCGATCGTAAATACCGCCGAGGACAACACTACCGTCGCGGAGCCGCCGTCGTTGACTCTGCAGGAGGCGGGTTCTCCTACGACCTCCCACACATTTATCGAACAGCTGAAAAGCGGGTGAAGCTTTTTCTTCCAAGACAGTTGATTCATTTTGGGTTTCTGCGGGAAGATAAACTCTATTCACGGATCTCTACTCTGCCGGCGGGAAATTTCGGGAGCTATGGAGGAGGTTGATCACCTGGCACACGAGAGGAGGTCGTCGGAGTTTGATGCGGACGCGATGAAGGTCGTCTGGGCCGGATCACCCCGCACCTTCGATATCGCAGATCGAATGTCCCGTCTCGTCGCCGGCGACCCTGTAGGTTTTCCCCCTCTTTTTGTAGTGTATTTGATTGCTTGAATTGGACTTTTTTAGGGTTTACAACTATGGGGATTTAGGCTTCCTTTTGCGCCGTGGCCGTGGTCATGAAAGCGGTGGTGATGAGCTTTCGTGTGTGAAAGCCGGATCTCACCTACAAAAATTCTTGTATTTTATGCTAAAAACTGACTTTTTGGTGGAATGCACCCCCGAATTTCATGAGTTTGACAAAATGCACCCGGAATATTTAAATTTGGCGGAATGCACCCCCGAATTTCAGTTTATAGGCAGATTGCACCCCGAGCTCATTTTTTTGGGGGTATTTTGGTATTGGTCTCAACTTAAGCAGATTTGTGAGATATTACTGGATGAGATCGAGCAGCTGCTCTTTCCTTTTGAGCTTTGCTTCCTCCTCTGCCATGTAAAGCAACTTGCCTTGCCTTCTCAGTGCCAAAATCTAGTAACATTTGCTTGATATCACTAGACACATTTATGTTATAGGCAGGGTTATCTCTGATTCTCCTTAATTCTGAAAAATAGAAGAAAAGATGATAAATCATTAAATTCATTATTTCCTCCATAAAATAGAAATTCTCACCATCATCATCATGTTTCATCCTCCATAAAATTTTCCGATAGCTTTACCTGAATTGTTATCAAGTCATCTTTTGTAAATGGTTCATCTGTTAGCAACTCCTTCCAGTTCTTGCTCTTGATGTTTAATTCTTTGATCGCCTTTTGACAAAATAAAATATAATTTTTATATGTTTGTAAAGTTTAGGCAGAGGGTCTCTCACGTATTATTGTATTAATCCAAACAATCAACTATTGTTAAGAAATAAGAACAGAAAATGAGTATTTATATTGCACATAACATCATCCAGTTCAAAGTAACTCTCCACAAACTCATCGAAAAATGACAAATCACTATAATCAGATTCTTCTCCCATGTCTGTTGAATCACTGCTACCATTCAAGCAATGCAAATCCTCTTCTTCAACCAAAAAATTATCCCAAATCATATTTGACATTCTATGCATAAAAAACGTATAAAACCCTAAAAAAAATTAAGAACAATGACTCGAACAAGATACACAACCACTGAAGAACAAAACTTTATTTGGGAGAAGGTATACCTCTGCAGATGAAAGGAACGGTGACAACGTCGTGGATGAGTTGAAATCGGGAGAAGCAGCACCCTGGATGATTTGAAATCGGGAGAAGCAGCGCAATCAGAGGACTTGCTGGTTGAAATCTGGGAGAAGGAATACCTCTGCAGCGCCGTCAGGGGAAGGAGGAGGATTTGAAATCGGGAGAGGCAGCGCCGTCAGAGGAGGGAGAGGTTGAAATCGGGAGAAGCGGCGCTGTGGGAGAGTGGATTTTGGCAGATGCAGTGCCGTCAGGTGAAAGAGAAGATGAAACGGGGAGGAGCGACGCCGTGGGAGAGGCGAAATCGGGAGCAGCGCCGTCACGGAAGGCGGAGAAGTTGAAATCGGGTTTTTGTTTTTTAGCAGTGAGCAAACCTAATACCCGGAAATGAGAGGAAATGCCCGAAATACCTTAGTTGGGGGTGCAATCTGCCAATAAGCTGAAATTCGGGGGTGCATTCTGCCAAATTTAAATATTCGGGGTGCATTTTGCCAAACTTATGAAATTCGGGGGTGCATTCCGCCAAAAAGCCCTAAAAACTAGTTTATTTTCTTGGTAGCGGTCATAACCTTTGTTTTGGCAAACATACATTCTATGATAATGTTGTTTTTGACCAAACTCACCAGAGCAAATAAGACTCTGTTTGGGACGGTGGTGGCCGTCATGAACATGAGAGTTAAATTGTCATTCGTTAACGCCCACCTAAGGAATTTCATCCACTCATTTTTATGTTCAAAGGGATGATGTTTGTTAAGTGATCCTTAACGAATGACGGTTTAACCCATGCGTTTACGACAGCCTCCACCTTGCCAAATGGAGCCTAAGCCGTGCCAAGCGAAGCCTTAGTCGGATGATATGACTGCAATGTTATTTTTTGAGCTAAGCAATTTTTGAGCTGTCTGATAGACATTCAATTATATCTCATTTACCTAAACCTTAATTATTTTAGAATATTTTTTAATACATTTATGTAATAATGTTTTTTATGCTTGTTGAGTTTGGATCCTCTCCAAAAATCATGGAAATTGCATGCCTTTGATAGGGTTTAAACCAGAAAACACCAAAATATAATTGAATTCAAGACAACAAGCAATATCGAATCCTATATGATGGTATATCAAGATGTGATACTATTTTTCTTTCTGTCCTGGTATTCATCTAAATCACTAGTTTGATAGTTTCCATTGAAGCATATTAGCCGATCCCTTTGATTGTTGAGGAGTTTGTGCCTAGAGATGAATATGCTTGTTGCCGATGACGATGACTTGGACATGGGAAGGTGATTTTATGGTTCACAAATAAAACATAGTATATGAATAAAATCCTACCTAATCTGACAGTTATCCCATAGATCAATTTTAAATAAATAGTGATATTTGTGCCAAATGAATAACTAATTAATATAAGTTTAAATAATTTTCAAATGTCTTCATGGGCCATATAATCAGCCCTTTGAAAAAAAGTGTTCTCCATGCATACCTTTGAACTTTGTTCTTGACCATGGTTTATGTATTTGGGTCGGATTATGGCCTTGATTTTGGCTTTGAATGTGGTTTCACTTTGACCTTTACCGGTTGATGCATGGGCCTATTCAATTAACGTGTGTTATTATTTGATTTCCCCCCTCTATATATAATTACCAAGATAACTAGTTTCTGATAGAAGTATGGTCTCCCTAAATTTTGGGAGTTAGTTAGGAGTAGGAAATATACCTTGTCTTTCACTCACATGTGTATATAATGATGAGCATACATGAATGTAGCAGGATTCTCTTTCATCATTGTATAGGTTAATTTGTAAATTATAAAAATTGCATTTTTTGGTTATATATTCTAGCAGCTGTTAACATAATGGGCAATCAAATTTTGTCAGGAATTTCGGAAGGATAACAGAACAATGCTTGGCCGGAAGGAGCTATTCAGGAATACTCTGAGAAAAGCCTGGCATGCGTGGAAACTAATTAATGAACTTCATTTAACTGGTAATATTGCAAGCTAAAATATTTATGCCTATTTAGTATAATGTCTTTTTATCTGAAAGCCTTTGCTACTGGTATTGCACTAAAGTTTCGCATGATGTGCGAGTGCCCAAATTGCAGTAGTACAAATAATTTTATTCAACTGTGTTTGGTTTCTTTGTTTTGTGCATTAGTATAGTTGTCGGGGATCCATCAAAGCATGCACCGGGTGGGGTTCGCCGCAAGGTGGGACCCACGTTCATGTACTCGCGCAAGAGAACTTGGTCGGATCGCCGATCCGACCCCGCGGATGCGTCTTGATTCACGTTTCGACACGATTTCATATATTATATTGTTATTTTTCCTTTATTTTGATGTAATCAGGGTACCCATCTCCGACCAATCATAGCCGTCGATAGTGGTATGTCCTAGTATCTCTTTATTATAAATAAAGATATATTAGGTTTGCTTAGAGGCATTGCAGATTTGCAGATTTTGGAGAAGAAAATTCCCGGAATCCCACGATCACTCCACAGTGCCGACTCCGTGAAACCCTAGATGACGACTCCTAGGCCCTCTCCCGCTTCCCAATGGTAACCATAATCCTTAGCCACCTTTCCCCACCTCCAAAATCCCCCTCCGCAGCCCTATTGGTGATTCCTACAACCGCCAACCTTCCCTGTCGCTGAACCCAAAACCCGCACATTCCCGTCGCAGAACCCAAATCCGCACATTCCCCTGTCGCAGAACCCAAATCCCGCACATTCCTCTGTTGCTGGACAGCCTGGACCCCAATCCTGCACCATGCCTGTCGTTGATTTCTGTACTACCGCTGCTCATCTACTACTGCCACCCCTTGGCCTTCATTTCCTATACCGCTAGCCCTCCCTGCCGCTATTCCCGCTATCACCAACCCATCCAACCACCTTTCGCTTCCATGGAACCACCACAGGCCACCCCTCTATCCGTTCTACCCCTCACAGATCGGATCCGCCTCCAAATCGCCGGATCCACCCTCCTGCTGCCCGGATCTACTCCATACGGCCGTCCTACCTTCCCCAGCCCGATCCCGCGCTCCCACCGTCGGATCCAGCCATCTCCCTCGCCGTCCCGCCTCCGTTTCGCCTCGGATCGCCGTCAAAGCGCATCCTTCCTCGGAATCTCCAGTTCTTGGATAACCCCTTATTTAGTGAGCCACTTGTTGTATTGGATTATTATTTTCAGCATTATATTATCATTTTGGATCCCATATTTGTTTAGATAAAATTGCCTTTGGATAGATTGCTCTAGATCGCTTGTGATTTGTAGATGAGACTTATTTGCCTTGCGCTTCGCTTTGGCCCTCCGAGCAGAGGAAAGTCATTAAATGTTTCGCTAATTGAATGTTTTTCTCCTTTTACATATTGTTGCGTGGGTTAAATATTAGTCCCCATCATCGACAGTTGCATTGCATATAGAATATGGATCAACGCGCCAAGTTCTCATTCCCAACCCCTAGAAGTCTTGGATTCGTGCACTCCTTAACCTACCCTACATCAACAGTGCTCATGTTTTTTTCCATCCATCTGGTTATGAGATAATTTCTTCAATACTGTGCACATTTGAACATCTTGCTTTGAAGTAGGTTGCTTTATTTAGAGTCCTGCTTAGATCATTATGTCAACTCTGTATATTAAGCCAACAATCTGTGTTTGAAAAATTTTCAGTGGTTCATTTTATTTTTCAGAATAGGCCAAATTTTCTTGAACTTCTTAGGCTTTCCTTGTGTCGAGGAAAATTTGTGCTTATTTAGGAGATGATTCATCTATATCTATATATAATAAAGCTTCTTTAAAGAATCAATGACTAAGATGAAATCAGTGTAAAATAATTTGACTGCTATCAATATAATTTTTTTTTCTAATCTAACACTCCCTCAAACTATAACAAATATATTAGTTAGGTTCAACTTATTGCATCATCTAGAGAAATGGTAGAAACTTTAAAGCTTTTTGAAGATACTTGTTATGTATCTTTAGTTAATGAGTCTCATTGTGTATCTTTGGTTATGTATTTTTTAGTTAGAGGGTTAATTGTGCTACTTCATTATGTGTCCTTTATTTAAAGTATAATTAGGATTTTATTTATAGAAATTGTCTTGTATATATAATTGTTAATAATAGTCCCACACCGCCAATCCGCTCTGGTCTGATCTGTTTATATGGCAAGACAACCCTCACCTGTTGAGCCAGTTTTTCAGGTTGAGTTAGGCCAAACCTAACATGGTATCAGAGCCATCCCGCTGCGGGGGTGTGTTGAGAACCAAGGTCCAGCGGGATTGGGTGTGTGTGAGACCGCATATTTGGGCTTCCCCATCGCGTTCCTGGTCTGGGTGTTGACCCCGGTGGGCCCTCCGTGTGGCGGAATATCCCCGTCATCCCGTGGTTGGATTAGTCCCACATTGCCTGCAGCGGGTGGTCCTTGGTGTTTATGTACCCCCGTCCCCCCTTCCTCCTACCTCGGGGTTTTGGAAGATGTGTGGTGATGGATGTTTCAACATGGTATCAGAGCCATCCCGCTGCGGGGGGTTGAGAACCAAGGTCCAGCGGGATTGGGTGTGTGTGGGGACCGCATATTTGCTTCCCATCGCGTTAGGTTTGGCCTAACTCAACCTGAAACCGGCTCAACAGGTGGGGTGCCTTGCCATATAAACAGATCAGACCAGAGCGGATTGACGGTGTGAGACTATTATTAACATCCCCCCTCGCCCATAGCATGGATTGACCGGACGGAACCGGGATACAAAGCTCATGGGCGGACCGGACGGAACCGGACAGAACTGGATGGAACCTCCCTCTGATACCATGTTGAAAACCACCCGTCACCACACATCTTCCCAAAACCCCGAGGTAGTAGGAAGGGGGACGGGGTACATAAACACCAAGGACGACCCGCTGCATGCATGTGGGACTAATCCAACCACGGGATGACGGGGATATTCCGCCACGGAGGGCCCCACCGGGTCAACACCCAGACCAGGAACGCGATGGGGAAGCCAAATATGTGTTGAAATTTGTGAAGTGGAAGTGGGTGACGGGACAGGCCGGGCGGCCTGGGGCGGACAACTTTGGCGGACTAGGCGGACTGGCGGACTGAGATGTGCGGCCTGGTGGAAGGTCTAGTGGGAAGCCAGTTGTTCTTCTGGGCGGTTTGCACGGGTTGAGTCCGCGGACTATGCGGCCTGGAGTCTGCGGATAGGGTGTGTTGATTGGCTTTGCCAAGGAGCGGCCTGAGCGGATGAAGGTTGCAGACTGGTGCATTGCTCAGTGGCCGCGGGTGCAAGCTTGTGCTGATAGGCGGGTTGGCTCGTGTCCGCGGAAGCTTGCGGACTGGAGTGTCCGCGGTGTGGGCTGTTGCGGACTGAGCTTAGAGCTTGGCTGAGGCCTTGTCGAGCTCTGTGGCACACAGCAGGCGATTTGCTGAGGAGGTCGTTTGGCGGACTGTGTTTTGGAGTCCGCGGTTGGCTGCCGCGTTGGACAGAAGTGCGAGGAGCTCGCGAGCGGCGGCTCTGGCTAAGGTGTGTGCTGAGGGTGTTGGCGGACGGAATTTTGAGTCCGCCATGCTCGCATTGGCTCTTGATGGTTTTGGACTTGGTCACACTTTGTGCCAAGGCCATGGTGTCCGCGTATCCGCCAAGTCCGCTGTGACCGGGCGGACTGTTGTTGTCTTCCTTTGGTCGTGGACTTGTGGCGGATTGAGGTGTGTCTTGCGGACTGCCTCGGGTGGTGCGGACTGCCATTGAAGGGTGTTGCTGTCTTGCAGTGGTTGGAGCTTTGCGGCTGACGCCTTGTCCGCATAGCTCAGGCGGACTGGAGAGGGTTCGCCAATGGTTGCCTCTCCTGGCGGTTTTCCTTGGTATCCGGCTAGTCCATGCGGACTCGACGGACGGTGGTTTTTGCTATCGCGCGGGCTAGGGTGGTGACGCTATCTCTAGGGCGGTGACCACACTCCTCACCTCCCTATAAATAGGACCCCTGGCATATCTACAGTACTTAGTGTAACTTGAGTGAAAGTAGTTGGGGGTGCGAGGAGCTGCGGTCTGTGTTTGCCAGTCCGCGCGGATTGTTTCAGGCTGACGGTTTGCTGAGTGCAGGTCGCGCGGATAGCTTCAAGGAGCCAGGAGTTTGGCTGTGACTTCGGTCGTGCTTGGAAGTGTGCGGTCTCTGCGGACTCAGCAGGAGGTCGCTCTGCGGCTTGTCAGTTTTGTTTCATCTTTGCCAGCTTCAATAACCTGTCCGCCGGTTTCAGGCGGGTAGGGGTGTTCCTCAGTTCAAGTTCAGCAGGAGGCGAATAAACGGTGTATCCGCGCGGCCTCGCGGCTTCGGCGGACTCGGTGCTATTCGGCGGATGCAGCTAAGCTTGGGCGAGCTCAGCGGACTCGGCGACCTCGGCGACCGCGTTCTCGGCGGACTCGGGTGCTGTCCGCCCGTCTTGTTTTTGGTGCTTTCTGTTTACAGCTGAGATACTAGCGAAATCATGTCTCGCTATGTATGCCTCGCATTGTAAAGAAGTGAATGAATAATAGACATGCTTGTGCCTCCATTGTTTTTGGATTTACCTTTGTACCTCTAGTCCTTGGTTTCCGCTGGTTCAACGTGCGAACTGGGTAGTTCCGAAGATATTAATTTGGCGTTTGGGCTATCTTGCTGACCACGTTGAGAATTTAACATGGTATCAAAGCCAAATTTCTGAGGTTCAGTTGCGTGAGCGGAAGTCAGCCAGTGTTGTTACTCAGTGATTGAGTGGTGATCAACCTGTGTTGTTTCTCGGAGCTGCTGAAAGGTTGCCAACAAGTGTTGCAATGGAAGGGAGTTTTGCAAGAGGTCTGGGCATTGAACTCTTAACGCCGACTAACTTCAAGAAGTGGAAGTCGTGCATGAAGAGTTATCTTCTTGGCGAGGAACTGTGGGAAGTCGTCGGTGGAGACGACAGACAGGAAGTCACTGCTGCTTTCGGTACTGCTGAGCAGGTTAGGCTCTGGAGAAGATAAATGTTAAGGCGGAGTTCATTCTGAAGAGAGCCGTGCTCCTCGAATTGTTTGATCACATCATTGGATGTGAGTCGGCTGCTGATATTTGGACACCATTGATGAGTTGTTCAATAGGAATGTGGCTCGGCTTCAGTTCTGGAGAATGAGTTGGCCAGGGCAACTCAGGGAGACCTTTCCATCTCAAGTACTTCTTAAAGATGAAGAGCTTGTGTGCTGAGCTGTCGGCACTGGATCCTGATGAGCCCATCTCTGAGGCAAAGATGAAAAGGCACATTGTCCGCGGCTTGCGGAAGGAGTATGTGGCCTTTGTTACATCTGTTCAAGGGTGGGCTACTCAGCCGTCGTTGCTTGAGCTGGAGAATCTGCTTGCCTCGCAGGAGAGCTTAGCAAGGCAGATGGCTGGAGTGAATCTGAATCAGGAAGGCAGCGAAGCTCTATTCTCAGGAAAGAAGAAAGGAAGGAAGGACAGTCGGGAAGAAGAAGGTGCAAAGGCCGCTGGTGAGAAGGAGACTTCAACTTTCCTATCCGCCGGAGAGGAGCAATGCTCCTAAGGACTGGAAGAAGAATCTGAAGTGCTACCGGTGTCATCAGCGAGGGCACTTCAAGCGGGACTGCAAGGTCAAACTGCAGCCTGGGCATGCTGCGGGAAAGGAGGAAGCTTGCTCGAGAAGTGAAGAAGCAGAATGGGGCGGAGCTTTTATGACGGGCACTTGTGTCCGGGCCTTGTCTGCTGAGGACTTCAACAGCGAGTGGATCGTGGACTCCGGGTGTGGTCACCACCTCACCGGAGACAAATCAAAGTTCACCTCCATGCAGGCTTACTCAGGTAATGAAGCTATTATCACTGCTGATAATACTTTTATGCAGTAGAGAAAAGGGGTCGTGTCATTGGTAGTGATCAGGGGCCACTCACGTTAAGGAGTGTGTATCACGTGCCGGGCATGAAGAAGAACCTCTTTTCGGTGACCAATGCGGTGGACGCTGGGTATCACGTTCTGTTTGGGCCAACAGACGTGAGGTTCCTCGCACGTATCAGCGGGAAGGCTGATGTTGCTCATGTTGGGAGGAGGGTGAAGAACTTATTTGTTCTTTCCACCAATGCTTATGTTGATAAGATGAGGGCCAATGATAGTGCGGCTATCTGGCATGAGAGGCTGGGGCATGTTGGCATGGACAAGCTGAAGGCTATGGCGAGTAGAAGTTGGTGAGCGGGTTGCCGAAGTTATCCTCCTTTGGTGATGGGCATGTTTGTGCGGGCTGTCAATACGGTAAGGCACATCGCCTTCCGTTTGATAAATCACAAACAAGGAGCAAGAAACCACTGGAGTGTATTCATGGCGACCTGATGGGACCAACGGTTACTGCCAGCCTTGGTGGAAGCAAATACATGCTTGTCTTGGTTGATGACTACTCAAGGTATACTTGGGTGTACTTCTTAAAGAGAAGTCGGAAGCCTTCCGTTTGTTCGTGGAGTTCAAGGAGTTTGTAAAAGGCCGGCTTGACTTGCGGATTAGAAGTTTAGAACTGATAACGGGGGGAGTTTGTCTCCTCCGAGTTTTCTAACTTCTGCAGGAAGCACGGGATCCAACGGGAGCTTACTTGTGCTCACACTCCACAACAAAATGGGGGTAGCGGAGCGGAAGATCCGTCATTTGACGGAGACCTGCAAATGCTGGCTTCATGCGAAAGATATCCCAAGGTCCTTTTGGGCGGAGGGAATGTCTTGTGCTGCTTATGTTATCAACCGATGCCACTCAGCCCTATCAACATGAAGACTCCTGTTGAGCTGTTGCTGAAGGAGAAGCCGAGTGTTGGACACCTTAGGGTGTTCGGTTCAACTTGCTACGTGCATGTCCCGGATGCCTCACGGACAAAGCTGGATGCGAGGCAAGGAAACTTGTCTTTGTTGGCTATGATGAGCGGAAGAAGGGATGGAAGTGCATGGACCCTGTGACGAAGAAGTTCGTGGTGTCAAGAGACGTTGTCTTTGACGAGCTGACGTCATATGGAGGTGGCTCGGTGGAGCTAACCGGAAGTAGCAAGGTTGATGAAGCACCGGTGGAGGCTGCTGAAGGCTTGGAAGAGGAGCTTGCTGTTTCACCAGCAGCTCCTGTTGCTTCGAACTCCGAGGCTGAGCCTTCTGGCTCAGGAAGCAGGGGGAGCACTGCTCAATGCTTGCCCCAGGTAGGAGTGGAGCCCGAAGAAGTAACAAAAGCCGTGAGCAAGGAGGCATGTCTTCAGAGATCGAAGAGGGTGGTTAAGCCACCGGCTCGGTACTGTGATGAGAATGCAGTGAGCTTTGTCTCCTGCTTCTTTGCAGGTCCTCTGGATGAGCGAGAGCCTGCAAACTTCAACGAGGCCACTGGAGTAAAGGAGTGAGATGATGCCATGAAAGAAGAGATTGATGCTCTGAAGAAGAATGAAACCTGAGATCTTGTGCCCAAGGTTGATGGTGTTACTCCGGTTACTTGCAAGTGGGTGTATAAGTTGAAGAAAAAGGCTGATGGGAGCATTGATCGGTTCAAGGCTCGCCTGGTCGCTAGAGGATTCTCACAGCAGTATGGAGAAGACTATGAGGAGACATTCAGTCCAGTTGCGAAGATGACTTCTGTAAGAGTGGTGATCGCCTTGGCTGCTAGCAAGGGATGAAGGTTGTGGCAACTCGATGTGAAGAATGCATTTCTTTACGGAGAGATTGACAAGGACATCTTCATGGATCAGCCGCTTGGTTTTGTCTCTGAGAAGCATCCGGACTATGTCTGCAAACTCAGGAAGACTCTCTATGGGTTGAAGCAAGCTCCTAGAGCGTGGTATGGGAAGATTGCAGAGTACTTGCAATTCTGTGGATACCTTGCTTCCAACTCGGATTCAAGCTTGTTCGTCAAGAAGAAGGGAGAGCTTCGAGTCTTGGTCCTGCTGTATGTGGATAATATGATCATCACAGGGAACTCGGAGGGGGAAGTAGCAAGGCTCAGGGCTGAGCTTGCTATACGCTTCGAGATGAAAGACTTGGGAGAGTTGCATCACTTTCTTGATCTGGAAGTGGAGAGGAATGAGTGCGGGGTTCTCATTAGCCAGAAAGGGTATGCTGATCGCATTGTGAAGCGGTTTGGCATGGGCGAAGGGAAGAAGTGCTCTACTCCACTGGAATCTGGGCTAAAGCTTCGACGAGATGAGGGAAGGGTTCTTCATGATCCCTTGGTGTTCAGGGCTCTTGTTGGGAGCTTGATATATCTGACGATTACAAGGCCGGATATCGCTTATGCTGTTGGCCGAGTAAGTCGGTATATGGCTGAACCAAGGCAATCTCATCTAGTGGCAGCGAAGGGAATTCTGAAGTATGTCAAGGCTTCTTCTGACATGGGACTCCTCTATAGAAGGGACGTGGAGTTGCGTTGCTCGGGTACACGGATGCTGACTATGGCGGTGATTCGGATGATCGAAGGTCTACTTCAGGTTATGTGTTCACTTGCGTTCAGCTAGCATCTCGTGGTGTAGCAAGAAGCAGGACTCGGTGTCGGTTTCAACCACGGAGGCGGAGTATAAGGCTTCGGCCTTGGCTGCTCGGGAAGCCGTTTGGTTGAGGAGGCTTATAGAGGATGTTCATGAAGAAGTGCAAGGGCCTACTTTACTCCGGGTGACAATGAGAGTGTTCTCAAACTGGTTAACAATCCAGTGTGTCACGCCAGGACCAAGCATATAGAGATGATCACCACTTCATCAGGGAGAAGGTGTTGGAGGGTCTCTGCTAGTCGGGCATGTTCGGAGTGAAGATAATCTTGCTGACATCTTCACGAAGCCACTGTCGAAGGGCCCTTTGAACGCTTGCGCAGCTTGCTAGGCTTGGTCACCACTTCCACTTCAAGGGGAGTGTTGAAATTTATGAAGTGGAGTGGGTGACGGGACAGGCCGGGCGGCCTGGGGCGGACAACTTTGGCGGACTAGGCGGACTGGGCGGACTGAGATGTGCGGCCTGGTGGAAGGTCTAGTGGGAAGCCAGTTGTTCTTCTGGGCGGTTTGCACGGGTTGAGTCCGCGGACTATGCGGCCTGGAGTCTGCGGATAGGGTGTGTTGATTGGCTTTGCCAAGGAGCGGCGAGCGGATGAAGGTTGCGGACTGGTGCATTGCTCAGTGGCCGCGGGTGCAGCTTGTGCTGATAGGCGGGTTGGCTCGTGTCCGCGGGAAGCTTGCGGACTGGAGTGTCCGCGGTGTGGGCTGTTGCGGACTGAGCTTAGAGCTTGGCTGAGGCCTTGTCGAGCTCTGGTGGCACAACAGGCGATTTGCTGAGGAGGTCGTTTGGCGGACTGTGTTTTGGAGTCCGCGGTTGGCTGCCGCGTTGGACAGAAGTGCGAGGAGCTCGCGGACTGTTGGCGGTCTGTGCTAGGGTGTTTGGCGGACGGGATTTTGAGTCCGCCATGCTCGCATTGGCTCTTGATGGTTTTGGACTTGGTCACACTTTGTGCCAAGACCATGGTGTCCGCGGTATCCGCCAAGTCCGCTGTGACCGGGGGACTGTTGCTGTCTTCCTTTGATCGTGGACTTGTGGCGGATTGAGGTGTGTCTTGCGGACTGCCTCGGGTTGGTGCGGACTGCCATTGAAGGGTGTTGCTGTCTTGCAGTGGTTGGAGCTTTGCGGGCTGACGCCTTGTCCGCATAGCTCAGGCGGACTGGAGAGGGTTCGCCAATGGTTGCCTAGCTCCTGGCGGTTTTCCTTGGTATCCGGCTAAGTCCATGCGGACTCGGCGGATGGTGTTTTTGCTATCGCGCGGGCTGGGGTGGTGACGCTATCTCTAGGGCGGTGACCACACTCCTCACCTCATCTATAAATAGGACCCCCTGGCACATCTACAATAACTTGAGTGAACAGTAAGTTGGGGTGTGCGAGGAGCTGCGGTCTGTGTTTGCCAGTCCGCGCGGATTGTTTCAGGCTGACGGTTTGCTGTGTGCAGGTCGCGCGGATAGCTTCAAGGAGCCAGGAGTTTGGCTGTGACTTCGGTCGTGCTTGGAAGTGTGCGGTCTCTGCGGACTCAGCAGGAGGTCGCTCTGCGGCTTGTCAGTTCTGTTTCATCTTTGCCAGCTTCAATAACCTGTCCGCCGGTTTCAGGCGGGTAGGGGTGTTCCTCAGTTCAAGTTCAGCAGGAGGCGAATAACGGTGTATCCGCGCGGCCTCGCGGCTTCGGCGGACTCGGTGCTATTCGGCGGATTGCAGCTAAGCTTGGGCGAGCTCAGCGGACTCGACGACCTCGGCGACCTCGCGGTCTCGGCGGACTCGGGTGCTGTCCGCCCGGCTTGTTTTTGGTGCTTTCTGTTTACAGCTGAGATACTAGCGAAATCATGTCTCGCTATGCATGCCTCGCATTGTAAAGAAGTGAATGAATAATAGACCTGCTTGTGCCTCCATTGTTTGTTGGGATTTACCTTTGTACCTCTAGTCCTTGGTTTCCGCTGGTTCAACGTGCGAACTGGGTAGTTCCGAAGATATTAATTTGGCGTTTGGGCTATCTTGCTGACCACGTTGAGAAAATTTAACAATATGCGGTCCCACACACACCCAATCTTGCTGGACCTTGGTTCTCAACACACCCCCGCAGCGGGATGACTTTGATACCATGTTGAAACCACCCGTCACCACACATCTTCCCAAAACCCCGAGGTAGTAGGAAGGGGGAACGGGGGTACATAAACACCAAGGACCACCCGCTGCAGGCAATGTGAGACTAATCCAACCACGGGATGGCGAGGATATTCCGCCACACGGAGGGCCCACCGGGGTCAACACCCAGACCAGGAACGCGATGGGGAAGCCCAAATATGCGGTCCCACACACACCCAATCCCGCTGGACCTTGGTTCTCAACAATAATTAGTTTGGATGTTTGGGCTAAAATGCAAATGTGTATTGAATTGTTTTTAAAAATCCCTTAGGGGCATTGGAAATTAAGCAAAAGGAAATTAGTCTCATCTCCCCCCTCGTAGTTCTACTTAGTATTCTTAAGGTTTGAAGCTCCCTTTTGAGCTCCCGCCTTGAATGCCACGGTAAGCAAGAAATAAATTAGTCTCATGTTATTCATGCAAATTATCTTAATTAGTCTCATGTTATTCATGCAAATTATCTTTTTATTTACGCTGGATTTTTTGCAGTTAGTCTCGATGTTTGGGCTAAAGTGCAAATGTGAGTTGAGTTGCGTTTAATGATCCCTTGTGGGCTCTCCTCCGATTTATAACTATTTATAAGGATTTGTGAGCTCTTTGTTCATGGTGTATTTTTGATTGCAAGTATTCATTAAACCACTTGAGAGAATATGCCAACAATTAGGTTGCTCATGAATGCACTGTTGTGTAGGGGAATCATTCTTTGTTGGGGCTTGGCCCGCTTTTATAGGGCTTTGGACTTTGTTCTATCTTAAACTATTTTCAAAGCTCTGTCATCATGGAACCTAAAGGCATCAAATGTCTGATTCGGTCCTTAATGTCACATTTAAGATCTAACCAACACAAGATTGTATAACCCATGATGGCAAAGGAGTCGCATCGATTTTCTATGTTTTTAAGTGTTCACCAATTCCCTAACATGAGAAAATGCAATATCTCACATCTCTTCTACTAAAAGCATATTGTTACTATATTATTGTTAACAAGATCCCCATCATAATCTGATGTGAACTCCAACCATCTACGTTGTCTCAAAATGAGTTCCCGAAATGAAAATAAATACTTAAAACTTTTATGACCTGTGAAGATCTTACAACAAGCTCCACATGGGTGCTGTCTTCAACTTTTCGATGCCTGAATGACCGCAAGTACTAACAAGTCATGTGTGGAGTAACTCACATTCTCATGCCTCATAATAATGCATCAAACCTCGGCTAGAAGCATCCCTATGAAATTGGAAGACACCCACTACGCCTGAAAGTAAGTGCAATACTAGCGCCTTCATTGTTTGAATTTATATTCCTTAAATGCTAATCCGAATTTCACTGTCCAACTGAGGGATTTTCCACTTTCATGGTAAGTAAATTTGAAAGGTAGCCTATCTTCATGAAAATCTTAATGGATCTCAATACTAACTTGCTAATCCAGAAAATTGCGAACTTCAATAACACTTGGATCTCCGCAAAGCTTTAATTACTTTTATCATCTTTGGATCCACTGAGAGTCCTCCTTTGCTGACAACATGCCTCAAAGATCGACTTCTAGGAGCGGGAATTGCACTGAGGAAACTTTACAAAAAGAATCAATGATACTCTCTGAGTGTACTCAAAACCGTCCTTCATTCTTCGAAAATAGATGGATATCATTGACGAAGAAAAATGACAAACTGGTTTAGAAATCCTAAAACATCTTATACAACAAAACCTATGACAGCAGAGGGGCACTACCCAACCTGAAAAAATGTCTACGAATGGAAAGAAGTGCCGATATCTTGTGTTGTAAGTTGTCTTCGGGTTGCCCCCCTCATCATTTTGTAGTTGTGGTATCCCTATCTTAAATCTAACTTTGAGAAAGTGTAAGACTCTTCCAACTGGTCATTAAAATTATAAATCTTAGGGGTGTTTACTTATTCTTAACTGGGAACTTATACAACTTCTGGTTGTTGATACGAACTCCTAATCGTCGTCCTTCATAACAAAAGTAAGAAGCACCCTGGAGTTGAACCATCGGTTCTGCTAATAGTCTAATTTACGGCAAAAGATTTGGTTATGGGTAAAATTTTTGGAATAAGTTTAATTTGGGCTTATATCTATTGACATGCTCGAGAGGCACTGGTAGCTCCTCGGGGAAAAAAAAATCTAAAGATTCTCAAACTAGTGGTACGTCCTTAAATTTTTTTAATAATTTTGACGTGCATCAACTAAAACACACATCATAACTGATACTCATAATTATCTTATTGAAGACAACTAAATTGAAAGCTCCTTTCATGCTCCAGACATAGCAGTGGACTGGTATAGTCATCCCAAACTTGATTCTATGAGCAATCTAATTTTATCTTTTGATATTAGTCTATACCCATTATTAGATCAAACTATATTATAAGAGAAATGGATACTTATATTGTAGCTTCAGACCCTTCAAATGGAATTGAAACCTCTATGGCCAATATGCACAAGAGAGTAGTTCAACACGAAGGCTCCCAACACTGATACAACTAAAATGATTCTAAACTCGATTATGGGCAAAAGATTTTTACCATATAGTTGGGAGGAATTCATGCTAAAGCGAATGGAACATGATTCAAAAGAATGAATGACACGTTGAGATAGTACATAATTCGACTGATTAGGTTGAATTCTACTAGCAAGGATGAATTTTTTCCCTAAGAAATTGATTTCTTAAATAAATATCGGCATATTGTGATAGTTTGCGACCTCAGGCTTACACAAGTTATTGTCTTCTCACTTTGCACTAACTTGAGATATTTCTTCTATAGAAGCTAATCTTATATAAGGGCACATGCCAACTTAAGAAAATATTCACCTTATCGTACGGGACATGGTCTATAGTTTGTCATATACAATACGATATCAGAGTTCTAATCTCACTCTACCCACTCCTGACAGTAAAGGATTAGGCGACACCAAAGGATTAGACATCCACTAAAACGTCCAACGCTGAATTTAACTATGAAAAACATCTAAAATATCATCCTATGAAAAACATCTAAAATATCATCCGTACATAAACTTATGAGTGGTGATGTAACGACCATAACGTCCAAGAAATGATTCAGATGAAAACCTAAGACTGTGAATTTTTTGTGTCATAGTATCCTAAACGTAGCTCTGATACCAATTGTAACACCCTACATAGTTTAATATCAATTTATAAGCCCGATTGATACTTGTGATATGAAGCAAACTAAGCAATAATGTTATTAATATATTAATCAGTATCTAACGGGTAATATCTGAAGTATCCATTGAAATATTAAAAAATTTGCAGCGGAAGTAAAAAATGAAGATATAGGTAAAAAGAGTATCTTAATATCTAATTCACAGAGAACTAGAATTGAAAAGAACAATAAATACAAAATGCGGAAACTAAAACATTGTCTAATGCATGAAAATATTTAGATAATTGAGATACATTGAGTTCATTACTAAGTAGTACCATAGCTGGAATGAAAAACAACTGAATGAAAACAACTGAGTGAAAAACAAATAAAAGTGGAGAACCGCAAACGCTTATCCTAGGCGTATCTTCTGACCTGTGATCCCTGAAAAGAAATGTCTGAAGATGGGTCAACCAAATTGGTGAGTAAGAAAGACTACTACTCCTTGAACACTAAAAACACACTTATTTATAAAAAAATGAACATTTGAGTAATTATGCATGCTTTTGAATAAACTAACAACAGTTTTTTCAGTTCGCTTGTTTTATTTGTCGCATCATGAGTTTTGTTTCATTAACTTTAACTCTTGTATATAATTATTCTAGTGTCCTGAATAATTTTTTCTGAAGTTGGGATAATTAAATTTTATATTTCTCTTATTAGTTGTCTTATGCCTTACTGAGCACATACTGATTTTGAAGTCCAAATAACTATCCGACGGTGCCCTGAACTATTGTCCCTTGATTTGAATACAGACTCGCATCTGAATATTTTTAGGTTTGGAAATGTGGGTCTTCGACCCCTTGTCTGGGGATCTTATGGACTGTTGACATATGCGTATGATGGGGTGCATCCATCAATCACGAGGGAAAATACCTCCCGTGCCCCTTCTGAATTAATCATGTGGTTACAATATTTTCATTATGTAATCCACTTGAGGCCACTAGTCTGAGACTTAGTGCGTAATTTTATCTTTTGTCCTTTGCCTATTTGTACTATACATTCTTAATCATGTCTGTTCTTGCTGTAGAGTGTTGGTATTCATGTTCCGTTCTGTAGATCATATCATAAGAAATTACTTGATTGTATTATGCATTATTAGGTTATGTGTCATTTGATTTTCTATGTAATCTATAGTAATTTAATTAGTAATGTTGAAGCCAAAAAAATGGCCTCAACGAGAGTTCGGAACTTGGGGTATAGCTAACATCTACTTCTCCCAAACCTTGACCCTTGACTAGTGACTAAGAACATGGAACTGACCCTAAGCCTCAGCTGGGAGGTCCCTCCACTAACCCGGAAGATCTCTGAGCGCTTTCCCTCCAAAGCCAATTGCTGGGCTAGGAGTACCTCAGAAAGCACTAGAAGGACTTAGGAAAATATGAAAACGTGCCTTCTGAGGTACCCTGTGGGTCATATTTATAGATTTTTAGTATATGGTCTGCCAACATCGTAATTCCGCTGTGCGAAAAGGCTAACTGCAGACCCGAGGGTATTCTGGTAATTTTACACGAGGGCAATCTGGTAATTTTACCCGAGGGCAATCTGGTAATTTTACCCGAGGGCAATCTGGTAATTTTATCCCTGGACCGCATTGGGCGGAAGCCCTTCCGCCGCTCTGTAAGTTTTTCGCCTGCCCCATACCAACCTTGAGGGGATCCCGCCTACCCGGGTACAAGCCCTCTCGCCTTCCATGGGCAGGAACCCTCTCGCCTGCCAAGGGCAAGAACCCTCTCGCTCATCTGCTAATTGATCCGGCCTCTAGCCTAAAGCTAGCCCAAGACTAGCCCAACCCTGATCCTTTGGGAATCGAGGTTCAACCTCAGCGAATCTGGGGTTGTACACAATACCCGCTCTTTGCGAGCTAGCCTTGCGCTCGAAAAGAAACGTCCATCCCCAGATATTCGTTGGACACTTGCTGACCTGGAAGGGAATCTTGGGTGAGCCCTACCTTGGCCCTGTATATATATACGCCGCCAGGCCAGTTCTCAGGCCACCGTTGTTGCCTTCACCTTCCACTTTAGCTCCCGCAAGGCTGTCAAGATGTATACCAAGCATAGCGAGAAGCCACTCTCGAAAGAATTCCAAGACCGTCTCGCCGCGGCTCAGGCCAGTGCCCATGCAAACTGCGCCGGGGTTGCCCCCTGGCTCATGCGCGGGAGGCCGGCCAGCTCGCCTTCCCGGCCGAAGAGGAGGAAGGCTAAGTCGGTTGGCGAGACCACTCGAAGAAGGATCTGGCCTCTCACTCTCCGACTCCCGATCGCGCCGAGAACCCTTCTTCCCCGCCGAAGGTACTCCTCTCGCTTCACTTTTTGGTGTAATCCGTCTGACACGTTTCCCTTCTCGCCGATAGGTCCCGGAAACTACCGCCGAGAACCCTCCGGCGAATACCGAGTCAATTCATCCCCTCGGCGAGAACCTGTCGCGGGTCTCTGAGGCCGTTCCCCCCTCCCCGACTACCCAAGTCCAGCCCGCGATCCATCCCGGTAACTTTGACTGTCATTCATCTTGCATGGCTTGCCTTCTTTTTGCTGATTCGTTTCCTTGCAGCTCCCGCCATCGACAACCCAAGGCTCACCCACCGGGCCCCCAAACTCTCGCGCGCCCCACGATCCCGAGAACGCAGTAACCGTCTTCCCCGCCGCCCGGGAGGGTTGTTACTGTATCACCGCTCCCGGTCGTCGGGGGCTTGGCCTCGGCAGAAGAAAGTAAACGCCGCTCCCCAACTGGCCAAAACCATCGCTCTGGACCGCACAACGTACCCCCCGGACGAGGCAAACCGCTCCACCTCCTTTTTGGAAAAGCACGGAAGGGCAGCCCGGCCCTTCTCGCCGATCTGCTGCCGAGAGCCTGCCCCCTAGCATTGTTAAGCGGTCCTTGCCCAGTCTTTTCGCCCTTGCTTGATTTGACTAGATTTTTCCTGTTAGATCCGACGACTGCAAGGCGGAAGCCGATGAAGAAGAGGGGACGATCTCGCCCCTGCCTTACCCCAGCGACATGGAGGAATATCTAGATGCCGACGGGAGCGGCAGAACTCGGCGAAAGCGATAACCGAAGTCCTGACAAAGCTCATTGGGATGCGCCAGGCCGATTCGCTAGCGTGACGAGACTCGAGAAGTCGGTCGAGCGGCGAATGACTGTGATCGAGAGGGACTACACGCACCTTCTCGGCGAGCAGGAGCGCCAGGTCCGAATGCGAGGAGACATCCCCTGGAAGGCATATCGCGCGAGTCTTGGATCAGCTC